>JZLH01S0605146.1:17570-45622 GCA_001188425.1 Eucidaris tribuloides | reverse complement strand
GGAGATAGCGAAGTTACACGGAAGCGCTCGCAACGCTTCTCGGAATTACGTCACATGGCGCATGCGCAGGACGAGATGCCGTGGAAACACGATTGGTCGTCGGAGTTTGAAATGCACCAGTCTTTGTTCCGGTTTCAAACTGCGGTTGTGCAGTATGAACAAGGAGAAAGGAACGCGGCGATACAGGATCTACTTTTGAGGGAAAAGTATAATTCAGATGCTGAAAATTTTATTTTGTCACTTCGACGGGAACCACCCATATGAGCTATATAAAATAAATTCATATAGAAAGACAAATCAAGGAGAGAAGAAAAAAAAGAAGACAAAAGGGGAACAAAACAGATAAAAGATGCTAGGCGTGATTGAAATAGGCCTAATGATCCATACGAAAACGTTTTATCAAAACTTTATTAGATGGATTCCATTAACGTTTTAATACAAATGAAATAATCTTACAGAAATCAAAGAACATAAAATGGGAAAATCCCGCGAAAAAGTTCGTTTGTTTGTAAATATGTTTATAATGTAATAATTAGACTACGTTGAACCCATGACGTTATCGTAATTTAACGTTGCTGACCATTATTTCTCAGTGAATCAAGAAGTCGAATGAATGACCAGTTGGTTGCCAGATAATCTGTGTTGATTTTCTTTAGAACTACTGCCCTCAACGATCAAACTCTGTCAAATATCGGCCACTTGGCAACAGGAAGTAAGTGGCAAAAATGCAATTATAACTGATTAATTTGCGTTGGTCATTTACATCAGCAACAATAAAATTTTACGGCATTTTGAAAATGACTAGTTCTTTCTCTCATTTTGTCTGAAGATACATTACACTTCGGTTCCTCCAGAACATTTATTAGTCAAATTTGAGCGATATGTCACATTTCGTCTTTGTCTTGTATAAAAAAAAAACCGTCACCGCGGATCCCTAATAAAGTCATATTGTAATTGGAGTGGAAGATATGGAAGTGAAATGTCTTCAAGAATCAAATGTTGTATGACATTCACACTTTGCAGAAGTTTAAATATTCATATTTTGCACCACAAGTAATTTCCTTTCTATTTTCATGTTGTTGTAAAAGATGTGCGACTTTATAAGGATATTTTGGTGACGGGTCACAATTATCAAAATTATAAAAATATAAAAATGTCAAACCTCAAATTTGATTATGTCACTTGCTTCCCTTTGACAGTAATTTACGGTTATCAGTTCCGTTTGAGGTGTTATGATAAAACTTAAAAGTGTTTTATCTCGATCTTGTATAAGTATTAAAGTACAATTATCAAATTTATGGAAACAATATTGATAAACTGGACATTATTGGTAGTCATGAGTTTTATGTGTGATATTCTTCAGTGATGAAAATAATAATTGGTTTGCGATTGTTGTACAATGTTTGATCTGAAAGAACTCGGGATACCCATACAAGACTCCTAAGGAATTATCAATCAATATCAGTAAATGAAGGATTTGGAATCACTTTCTATTCAAAATGTAATTATTAGATACCAAGCAGGTATCGCGCAAATTAAAACAAAATAGGGGATATGGACTGTTAAATCTAGGATATTTTCCTTATGTACTTGTAATTAATTTTGCTGGTTGTTTTTACACTAGGTTCCTGAATCAGTTCATGAACAGAATGTTTCCTGACTCGTCCGAAGTCTTGCAGAAAACCGATGTGAAATGTTCATACTGGGCTGTCCATGGTTACACAAAATCAGTGGACAAAGTAGAGTCACACACACGAGGACGATATTGATTATAACTTCTGCACGTTGCCTTTATTCAATCAAAATTTGCAGACTGATTATTTTGGAACTTACCGTGTGTGTGTGTGTGTGTGTGTGTGTGTGTGTGTGTGTGTGTGTGTGTGTGTGTGTGTGTGTGTGTGTGTGTGTGTGTGTGTGTGTGTGTGTGTGTGTGTGTGTGTGTGTGTGTGTGTGTGTGATGGTTGTGTGTGTGCGTGTGTGTGTATGTGTGTACGTGTGTGCGTGTGTGTGTGTGCGTGTGCGTGTGTTTGTGTATGTGTGTGCATGTGCGTGTGAGTGTTTGTGTATGTGTGTGTATGTGCGTGTGAGTGTTTGTGTATGTGTGTGCATGTGCGTGTGAGTGTTTGTGTATGTGTGTGTATGTGCGTGTGAGTGTTTGTGTATGTGTGTGTTTTAATGCGATGTGCAGTATGAAGAATATGCAAAAGACATGAAAGAGATGACTATGAAGATGACGATGTTGATGATAAAGATACTGATGATGACAATGCTGATGTTGATGATAATGATGGTGGTGATGATGATAATGATGGTGATGATAATGGTGGTAATGATGATGATGATGATGATGGAGATGATAATAATGATGTTGATGATGGTGACGGCAATGGGGATAACGATGTGATGTGATAGTGATAACTAGAACGATTGTGGTTGTGATAATTTAGTTGAAATGTATGCGCCAATGCAGTGACACCTTTTATCTCAAAAATGTTAAATATTCAGCCTGCATTAACCCTAAAAGGACTGGGAGCCATGATGCCCCCCCCCCGACGTTTCGCTCAATTATTTTGAAACGCACGATGATAATACCGCGCAATTCTATGACTGTTTTCTTTGAAGTCTTGTGCAACTTTTGAGACCAAACACGAAACAAACGCCCAATGATTTTTCGTGAGACAATGTCATGCCAAAAATGGCCGCAAAATGGCCCATTTATGTAATTTGTGTACAAAGTCCATGGAATTTGTCTGATATCTTGAAATTTATAAAAAGGTCATCATTTGCTATTATGATTGGCCTTCATAATTAATTTTCAGCTAATTTTGGTTTGTAAATGGTCTGCAACAAATTTTATGGAAAAAAATAAAAAAACAGAAGTTACAAAAACAAAGAAATGCATAAGAAATTCGAAAAATAAAGAAATACATAAGGAAAAGGTCGCCTTTTGCAATTTTAAATGATGAAAACTAATTTAGAAGGTCGCAAAGATCACTTCTGCAACAAATTACAATATTTCGACTGAAATTGAGTGTTTTATATGCAAATCATATTTCATTCATATCATCATTCAAATAATTCATATTGATTAGAGATTTTTTTTTCTCCAAAAAATTACTATCCAGACTTTGAGTTTATGTTAAAAGGAACGTGCATGCCAAATCTCAGCACGGTCGCAAGCTCCACGGCCGAGATCAGAAGGGGGGGGGTGGCATCATGCCCCCCCCCCCCTTCCCCCGGCCTCAACACCTCCGAAATAGCCAAGTCCTTTCAGGGTTAACACAGTCACTTCATGCCGTTTTATCTTTCGACAATGGCTCTATTTTTTTAGACATAAAATACTGTATCAGATTTGGACAAAACAATTTTCCCCAAAATTTATACAAGGTCTTTTTACCCCAAGAATGTTATGCTTGTATTATGTACTCATGAACTGATGAATATGTATTTGTGTATGTATGTATGTATGTATTTATGTAATCATGCATTTATGTGTTGTATTTCTGAACCATACGAGAACAAAGTACACGACATGGGAACCACTTGTATTTTTCACACATCATGCACTTTTATTTTGACATCACTTTCGGCAATGTTTAGAATACAAGTTGACAAGGTGCAAATACACAACAAACACACGTGGTAAATACCTCTCAGTGATTTGACTTAAGACAATGGCGGCCAGGCCGGGAAGCGATTTTTTTTCCTACGAACTTTTCGCTTTGACGTGAGTTCTGGACAGAGTGTTATCCAATCAGCCGCAAGAGCGACTCGGCAGTTGTGCTTCTCATTACAATTTACTACACTCTAAAAAAGGAAATATTATTTCAACTTTTAAAAGGGCCGAGGAGTGACCACACTTTACAACACTTTCAAGATGTTATATCCAACCTTTTATCCAGCTGGATTCAACATTTATAATGTCAGATCCAGCTGGTCAAAGGTTAAATCCAACATTGAGAACGTATGGTCACTCCTCGGCCCTTTTAAATATTGAAATAGTATTTCAGGGTTAGATTGTAATAGGGAATGATTATGTGCGCATGCGCCGTGGAGAAAAAGTTCGTACGAAAAAGAAATATAGCGACCGGAAACAAAAAACGCTGGATTAACACGGATGTGCAGCAAAGTAATACAGTTACGGTAATGAAAGCAATGAAATAATATATCATTGAAAGACATTGTGAAATACTGATAGGAACAATTTAAAACTGGGTGGCAATGTGATTGCATTGAGAAAGATAAGCTTGCTATTACATAATAGGTCTGGAGATCTGGGTGGTATATACCGTTTGCATGGGAGAGTATATTGGTCGTCACATTCAACATGATCATTAATCCTTCATCTATTTAGTCAAAATGCCTAATGCAATACTCCAACTACCACTATCAAATTTTTCAACATTACACTCAAAATATTACATGTTTGTAAAGTTAATATCAATGAAAACAAGAGGGCTGTAAGGGAATGATTTTTTTTTTTCATGTACTTAATACAATTTGGTCAATAAACCATCTGCCCGATCAGAAACAATATCATAAGCTACAATTCGATTTGATTCATCAATTATGATTCACTTCTGAAATATGAATTGGTCCCGTTTCAAAGTGGAATATAAATACTGTAAATCAATGCCATCTTGTGTATGCTATCACATTCCTCAGTTATTACAATACATTGTTCATACTAGCTAATTTTGGTCATATTTTATCCATACTTCGAATGTTAGCACACATTACTATCATGTTATCATTAATTACTAAGGTAGAACAGAGATATTCTGAGTACAGTCAAAGTCATAACTACTCTGGTTAGGGAGATAAAATCATCATTGTCATTATTCTACATCTACCTGTCTATTTTTAAAGGATATATTCTCTGTTCTGTTTATACTTTTGGTCCAGGTTTATGTAAATGTTGCTGGAATACAAGCACATCATCTATGATAATTTCCAGTGGGGAGAAAAAAAAAAGAGCAGGAATAGCCAAGGCCGTATGGATACTCTTCTATAATAATTGAGAGGTTCATGTAGTACATTCTCAAATAATACTGGCACTGGACATATTTCAGTAAATAAATATATACACAACAAAAGTAAGTACTTTTTGTTTTTTTTTCAATAATACCCATCCTCATTGGTTGGTATGGCAAGATATTACACAAATTTATATAGAAAGTTATATAGAAAGTGTGTTGAAAGTTTTTAAACTTTGATTGCTGTATGGTTACTCCTTCAGAATAAAACTATGAAATATTCATATCACATTTATGCTTATATTTATTCCATTAGTGTTTGGGAACAAGAGTTCACATGGCTCTGTTCAATTCCCTGTCCAGTATGGGAGGTGGGGTTCTCTGTTTGGAGGGGTGTCCTTTCTTGTGTGTCATTCCATTATGGGGACATACTAAGTAGATACTGTCTCACAAAGTCCTGGCCAATGTATACAGTGCACAATGGATTAAACTTGAAATACATAGTACTTAAAGTCAAATACACACATAATGAAACCTTAGGGTTTATAATCAGCATATCGATTGTCACAAAACAAACAAAAAAGGAAGCATAAACATATATTTCAACATAAATTTCAGCTGGATACATGAGCACCTTAACAATATTTTCTTCAGTTAGTTACTTATAAGTTTTTGTGCAGCTAGGTGAACACACAATATATAGCACACAACAATCAACATTTAGTTATTATTAACATGAAACCACACAGTCAGCGAACTGCAGCTGATAATGATCGGTAGTTCAATTTTTTGCCTTAGGCATTTTCAAATGCTCACGGATATGAAGCAGTGAATGGGAATTTGGTATAGACAGGTGGGGTGACATTAAGCAAGTGTTTGTCTATGATTGGCAGATATATGGTTGGGTTATAAGTAATTACTACCTGCCATGGGTGGAGCTAATATAATCACTGTCTGTAATGGGAGGGGATATTATAATCACTGCCTGTAATGGGTGGGGATATTATAATTTCTGCCTGTAATGGGAGGAGCTAATATAATCACTGCCTGTGATAGGTGGGATAATAAAAGTACTGCCTTTCATGGGCTTGGCTAATACAAATGCTGTCTGTCATGGGTAGGGCTAACATGACTGCCTGTTATGGGTGGGGCTATCAGTTGCTTATCATGGGTGGAGTGTATAATTGTTTGCCTTAAATGATTAGGTGTTTTATAAATGTCAGCATTTGATGTCTTGGATGAGAACAGAAGTCACAAGGATTTTCACCGGAAGATTTACCGGGAGATTCACTGTTTGACATTCGTAAAATTTTGTTTGAAAGGGGCTTTAAGATACCTTGCCCCATTACTAAAATTGTTCCTTAGATAAATTTAAGTTAACTGACTATGTGGTTTCATACAACAGTTTACAAAAACACTTAATTAATTAAACAATGCATATAATAACATCTGTAAATGGAAAATAATTTCAGTAATTATAAACACCTTAGAAAAAAGTCCATGTGGAAAATTTAAAAATAAAGCACTGCCGGATACGTATTAACAGAACATCCAAACGCTGTAACAGTATTGTTCAAAAAACGCAATACAAAACAAAAACAACTTTGCTAGGCATTCTTTTTTTCTGATTTGATAAACATTAATTATTTACAAATATTTTGAGTTGTCTCAAGAAATAACTGATACTTGGAAGCCAAATGAAAATGCAAAAAAAAATATGGAAACTTAATTTCTAAATTCTCTCGTAAACTCCACATGAAGTAAAGGCAGCTAGTGCTATGTTACTGTCATAATACTAATATACTACGTTTGATTTAGTCCACACACACAGAAAAACGTTATTTATGCTGAATACATGTGCCTTAATTTGGCTTCAAACCAACCAAGCCACTACCTCCATCTAATTTCCAGCTCACAATCAATACACTACAACAAGACTAAATTTCATATAATCTAACTTCCATGCAAGGCCTTTTGTGATATAATGCTTATTTAAAAACGCTGTCAATGAAGGAAAATGCATACTTTGCTCAAAACTTGAATAAAATTGCTACTTTCTAGAAAACTGCTTTCACTCGCATTGCCAACATTGGTGTATTTGATACTAGCGATATAATTCTCTTCATATGTTTACTATTCATTTGATGAATAACTGAGCACAAATTCCAAGCAACAAAACAAAGAATATGATATGCTACAAATGGTGTGCTTGCTACATGTCTATCACTAAACCATCACAGGAAATACTGAAGTGGAAAATAATCTTGTTGAAGACTGTTTGATTTTGCTTAACATGCATTTCCCATCGACCTTGTTACAAGTTGTCTTGTCTCTTGTCTTCAACGGGTAAAAGGCTTTTATGGAACTTGCGATTTGAATATCAGATGCTTTTGGTCAGTAGTGAATGCACCACTCTCTGGGCCGATTTGGCTGGCAAAAGCATCAAATTCAATCTGAGCAAATTTTTTTCCCTAAATTTTGAGAGTTGTGGTACTTCATTGCTATAGGGATAGAGGTTACCAAGATGTGGTACTCGCAGCACATATCCTTGCACCATAGTGCACTGCAAAATGCAACACAATGTGCCACATGTGCACGACAGGGGCCTGATGTTGCTGGCTCAGTGGTACCAAGAAACCGCATGCGTCTTGGCCATTCAACATGCAAAAGGAGCAAAGTGATCAGTTGTAGGTGTTGCCCCTTCCCCTCCCCCTCCTCCTTTTGCTGAGTTGGTCCCTTTTCTTGCCCTACTAAGTACCTATCACCTATTTGTCAACGGCTATACCTAATGGGGAACTTGTCATAAATTTTGATGAATGAGATATCTTTATCAGAAGGAAAGCCCCCATTCTTAGCTCTATCAGGATACCAAATTCATGTCTATTCTATATTTTGATGCATAGTTCTGATAATTTATGTAACACAAAATTTTCATAAGTCGGCACACTTATCACATTTTTAAGAAAAACGGATTTGAAAATTATGCTGGATGCTTGTCACCAAAACAGTGTTGTGGTCTGACTATAACAAACCCCGAAAGAAACAGAATGTTTCTGGTCAAGCTAAAAATGTGCACAAAAATCCCTCAAAGTACATTTTACATACACAAAGGAATAAAAAATTTTACCCTATCACAACTTTGCGTTTTTGGATGATTTTTCTACTCCTAGTTTTGGACGCTGCAACAAGTTCCCCCATTAGGTCTAGCGAGTCACATTTTTCCAAGACATCCCAAGAAGGATTTTCTCCAAATGAAAAATTTGAAAGGTGTATCACTTTATCTTTTGCTAAGCCTTATTCCAATATTTAAAATGCTTTCCACTAGGGCTGACAATGCCTGAAAATAATTTCAATTTGTTATAGTTTGATATCACTAGCATTTGCTTCATGAGCGTGGGTTAAAACTACTAACTACAAGAACTACACATGCTTATCTACCTAATCATATACCCTAACATGCCAGGCTCAACACAAGCAAAAAATTAACAAGCTAACACAAAATAGAGAACTTCTATAACTCTGAGAGAAAAACCTACAACACTATATAAGCATGTACATGTACAGCAAATATCTATTATTTTTCTGGTGATTATGTTATCATTTTTTAATGTTTTTTTTTTACTTTTTATTATTTTGTCGTAGACCGTAGCATCACGGTATTTTACTTTCAGGCTACATGGCAGGAGGCTTTTACGCTTTCTCGTCGCAGTCGTCCTGGGCATCACCGCTGTCGCTGATCTCCTTTTTGCGCTCTTGGACTTGTCGGATGCGCATGTTCTACATAATAAAGAGAATTTGAAGAGAAAAGAAAAAATGTGTTTATTTAAAGACTCTATTCAAAGGCGGGGCATCTCTTTTGCATGCCTAAAAATCAAGGTTGTGTATAAATACGTTGGCATATAGAAGAAAATACCATCTAATAACCTTGAGCAAAGTATAAGACCTAGAAACTCAGTCTTAGTGGAATTAAAGTGACTGTTAATCTGATTTCAATTTTTGTCTTGTAGGGACAAAAACTCCTAGCATAGAATGTACACTAAATGGTCATTGCACATTTTTCAAATTCCACATGATTACTGATCCCAAGATTTCACAAACATGTCCTTCATCAATAGCCTAAGGGCATGAGTGATCTTTTCCTGTTCTGGGTGGATGTGGGAAGATGACAATTCCTTGTCTTTAACATTGAGGCCCCTGTAGACCATACACATGGGCTTTTGGTTGCAAATTTACAAACCCAGTAAGAACTTGTGCGTATATCTTTTAATTTCATTTTATCTGAATATATTTATTTAATTTTATTACATTTATTTTATTTTGATATCATGTGCTTTCGTACCAGATCTCATGAAAATTACTACAGTTATTGAATGGAAACCAGTTAAAAATCTATTTTGGAATTTAATGAGCTATGACCTTTGACCTTTGAGCTACACACTCCGAAAAATCAAACTTGGGCTGTATTTTGACATCACGCACCTTCATACCAAATCTCATGAAAATCCATCACACATTACTAAATTTATTGAATGGAAACCAATTAATAAGCTCTTTGGGCAGTTAATGAACTATGACTTTTAACCATTGAGCTATACACACTCCAAAACATTCATAAAGTTACCGAACAGAAAGCAGTGTTATGGACTGAAGGACGGATGGACAGAAGGTGGTGTTACTATATCCCCGTCCGACTTTATAAGGCAAGGGGATAATAAAGACTGGTCCCACCGTTCAAAGATCAATGGTATCCTGGGGTCAATCCGGACGTCTAAGTTCTGCAAACTGCCTTATTGAATTTTCTCCTCTGAACCAACCCACCTTCTCCTGGAACCTGTTCTTGAGGGCCTCCATGTTGGCCTGCTGGTTGACGTCTCTGGACCTTGGACATCTTCTCCGTCAGCTGTTTCTCTGCCTCGCTCTTGAAGTTGTTGTTCTTTTCGGCCACCTTGGCCTGGGCCTCCTGGATCCGGGCGTTCTCCTTGGCCAGCTGTTCCAGCATCTGGATCTCAGCCGACTGGAGAAAAGAATAAAAATACAAGAAGTTAAATCAAAATTAAATATGGATTATCAGACCTCCTGGACAACCATCGCCCACATAACTACTCTTTACGATAACTTATGACTACCCTCCCCCCCCCCAGAAAATTACCCTCTAAGATGATTACATCCAGCTAACTAGCCCCTAGAGGAAAAGCAAATACCTCTAAGACAAGAACCCCCAAATAACGTCCCCCCCCCCACCCGCAAAACCTCAAGGACAAGTTGTGACCTTTGATCTTTGAACTGCTGACTCTGAATTTGAACTTGACCTGTATTGTAGCATCATCTACCTACAGGTGTACACATAAAAACAAAATTAATAAAATTTGTCCAGTATCTCCCTTTGAACTTTAACCTGTGGAACAGCAGACTCCAAATTTGTTAACCTGTGTTTCATTAACAGTAACAGAGTAATATACAGAAAGGGCATTATTACATGTTGATTTATTCAGGACAGAAATACGCTTAATAATGTTTAACTTGGGTGTGTTCACACTGTAGCTACAATTACCCATCGCTCTGTTCACATCTACTACGGATATGTGACGTTTTTACTGGGAATCAAGAGGGCGTGTGCATGGGGTGAGTATGAGATATAGGAAATGGGAGCATAAAACCAAAGCAGTGACCAAGCCAACTTCTCACCAAAAATAAAAAGAATCTACATAGAAACTGCCATGGTAATTTTGGTGCGAATCTGCACTTAGAGATTAATCAATCTGGAAAAAAATAGATATATCTTTAAAATAAAAAAAAAGTGTGGGTTTGAACTAATTACTACATGTACTGCAATACACTACATGTGAACGGATTGCCTTTTTCCATGTTCAGCCTGGGAATGTTCACACTATTGCTTTGGTGACATAACTCTATTCACATCTACTGCAGATACCGCTGTTTCATACATGCATGGATTTGTGCATGTTTGTTTGTATTTGTGTGCATGCAGTGGGGAAGGGGGACAGGGAGAGAGTTGGGGAAGGGGAAAGGGGAAGGGGAAAGAAGAAATGGGCAGTGGGTAAACATGGAAAGGGGAGATAAAGAAAGGGGAATTGAAGGGGAAAGGGAGAAAGGGGAAGGTATGAAGGATAGGGGAGGGAGATAGGAGGGGGAGGTAAGGGGTAAGGATGACAGAAACAAATTGAGCAAATCAATACTAAAGTAGAATATTTCACTTTTGAATGTCCCAATTAAAAACGTTAGCAAAGAAAAATCAACCCTACCCCGAACCCTCACCCTTCCCCTCAGAAAAAAAAATAATGAGGATTGTATCAGTGACTATTCAGTGTAAATGAATTCCAATAATTTAAAGATGATTAATTAGTTGATAATAACAAATGATAATAATGACATTAATAATAACACCTGTAATAACATTTAAAATCTAAATTAAAAAAATGAAGAAAAAAATTGAATCATACTTTTTAATAATGGTGTATTTAATAGAAATTCATTACTGATACAAATCCTGACGTGATTGCTTCTGAAATAGACATCCCATTTCTCAGAATATTTGTCGTCATCAAAGATGACACATAGAGGATGCTAATATGGTTTAACAAGTCTGAGTCATCTGGACATTCTGCAGTAATACTGTATACAGATAACAGAGACCACCTGCCTAGATAAATTTATGGTTTGCTCTAGTGATATGCTATAAAACAAACTGTGTTGCAGTCAAGGCCAAATTTTGGTGGCCCCAGCCTTGGTCCGAGCCACTTGTACAAACTCTATGGAAGGGTTGTGTTTTGTGACGGCCTCAAAACTTGAGGACTCGACTTCAAGACTTCACGACCGACACTTGGACCGACAAATGGAAACGTGCCCTCACTGATTCCTGTGTACAATAGAGGGCACACAGTATTTTCACACTGCAACAGTAACATCTATTTACCAGAGTCCCACATGAAAGATAAACACATGTTTTGAATTTATTAAATTATTAATATGTTGATAATTTATTAACTCATTTTATTTGATTACTTATTCTTCTGTTCCTGACAGCAATACCACGTCATGTGTCAAATGATATTCAAGTTATTAAGTATCATTGTGTCAAATTTCGTGGTAATGGCTTAAACAATAAGCAGTGGAACACGCATTTTTCTGGCCAGTTACATGTACATTTAGTGTGGACGGTTGTTCAATAACTGTGCACAGAACAAATGAGCACCTGGAAAATGAGAAGCTATTTCTAGCAAGTGGTGAGGATTGGGCACTCGTCATGACAAATTACAGTACAGTAACAATAAGCCACTGAGCAGATGGATTAGGATTCAACTCGGGAGATGCCCCGTCCATAAGAAGGGCCTCGCAGATATTCCCCAAGCCAGAACCTCACTCAATCACATGAACGTAGCTCATGACTAATTACTTTAACAGGGGCCATTCACTCCAAACGTACAACGTAAAACTATGAATCAGCACTAGACTACGGTAACAAGTTGGGAGTTATATTATGAATTATAAATCTTGTTAATGAAACATGTTTGCAAGAAATAACTGTAGTCCTAAAATAACTTGGGTATCTCTACTGCTAGTGCTAGTTCACCTGGCTGAGCACACAAATTCCTTTTCGTGCAATCAATGGTCAAATTAACTTGTTTTTAGCTCAAGGTCATGAATTCATCAAATCAAAGTACAATGTCATAATTAACACATCATAATGACTTTGTTTTTAACCATTGACACCATGAGAAATTCAACTATCAATGAATATGGATGATATTCCCACTCAGTAACTGACGTTTACACAATGGAAAACTCCCTTATATCCCAATAACTGAACAAATGATGCAGTATTTGGTACCCTGGGGTACCAAGTTAAAATCCGCCATTTTGTTGAATTATTTATTCTATTTTTTAACACTGTACCCTGGTCTACAAAATTATGTAAAAGTTATGTCATAAGTGTTAGAATTACAAATTTAGCTTCATTTTTAACCATTTTTCGCAAGTTTATGCCTTTTTGTAGCGCACTTATGCAGGTTCTGTATCATAAACACTGATTTCAGTGAACATAACTGAAGAAAATACATTTTTGGACACAAGAGGGCGCTGCACAACGCGGTACCCCGGGGTACGACGGTACCCCGGGGTACGGCGTGGTGCATCAAATGCAATTTGACTTGTTTGAACAGACATGGAGAAAAATATCGAGGGGAAATCTGGGCCCCACTGTTACGGGAAAAAACACCATACGTTTTGACGATCCATTAGCTATTTCTGGATACATGTTTCATCATTGCATAATCATAATCAATCTTCGGGAAACTGACAGCGACATGGTCAGTGCATGCGATGCATCCCTGTAATTGAAATGACTTTGTGCTGACAATACATACATATTTCATGAATTAATCTGTTAAATAAATATATAATTCTGTGTCTCTGAGTGGGGGTGTGGTTGTATATGTGTGTAGTTACATGTATGTATGGCTGTGTGTATGTCTGTGTCTGTGTGTGCGTGTCTGTGTGTGTGTGTGGTTGTGTATGTGTATGTGTGTGTGTATCAACATGTATTCAGATCTGAAACCTGATCTAGATGCATTCTACTACAGTGTTAGGAAGAGAGGACAGGGAAGGGCATTATTCTACACTCGGCAAAAAAAGTTCTTGGACACTTATAAAAGTTAAAATATACTATATAAATTTTTATTAAAAGGTACATTATTGTATATCAATATGACCAGACATTATTCCACTTCCAGTATGACATGAAGTTAACATGTGAGCAGTCATGCATGGCTGATTACGTGCATTAAACAATAGCAAGGTCAGTAAACAAAATTGCAAGAAGTGGAGCAGTCAGTCTTTCAGTTGTGAAAGTTTATGTGGCATAAGATCCATTGAACGACAAAAATTAAAGTTAAATGTCACTTTGAAAAGAAAAGAAAAATTTCCATCTTGAATACATCACTATTCCACTGGAATTTTTAACAAAAATTAGTCAATGAAAAATAAGGTCAAATTTCAGTATCTTGACTAATCAAAATCAGTTCAATATCTTGTTTGTCCTCCCTAAATGACTGTCCAGACTTCAACATCCCTATTGTTCTTGCCCGCTCTTGGTTGGAAAGCTTGAAAGTGCATGTCCAAATGATGCATCTCATGATGCATCTTTAAGCATTTCATTCAAATCATAAACACCTGTTGAAATTGTTGAATGTATGCCTACGAGATGGACCGCTGATCATTCAGGCATTTGAAGGCTCAAATTTCTTTGGCAATTTTTGTTAAGCTGACCCTTGCCTATGTTTAATGCATGTAATCAGGGCCATGCATGACTGCTCAAAAATTTAACTTCATTCATATGGCAGTGGAATAATGTCTGGTCATATTGATATACATTAATGTATTTTAATAAAAAAATTATATGCTAATTCAGGCTCGACACTGGCACAGGTCGCGACGGTCCGAGACCTGTAAAAAATCAGCTGTCGGCCAGTATAACATTCAGAAATGGCCAATTTTACTGGTCCGACCGGGCCAGTAAAAAAACTGTCCTAAATAATATATCGGAGAAAACGGGCGTCATACGGAGCTATTGTTTAGGCTCCGTAATACGCCAAAAATAATTGTAAGGAGTTCATTTTTGACCTGCGGAAATCAATTCGCCGCTATTATTTAGTTCGGTAATAACACCGAAATAAAAAGTCGGCAATTTGATTTTACCCGCGATATTAATTGGCGTATATATTTAGTTCGTATTAGGCCAAAATAACTTGTTATGAGTTATATTTTGACCCGCGAAATGAATTTGGGTAATATTTAGGTCCGTATAAGGCAGAAATGCAAGTCGCAGATTTGATTTTGACCCGCGGATATTAATTTCCTGATATTTAGTTCGCGTATTACGCCAAAAAATAATTGTAAAGAGTTTCTTTTTCACCCGCGGAAATGAATTGGGGTAATATTTATTCCGTATTATGCCAGAAATAAAATCGGCAGTTTGATTTGACCCGCGATTTAATTTCCTGATTATTTGTTCCGTATTATGCCAAAAATAGTTATTAGGATGTTATTGACTGCCGCGGAAATGAATTGGGGTAATATTTACGTTCCGTATATAGCCAAGCAAATAAAAGATCACGGCAGATTTGATTTGACCCACGGATATTAATTCGCTAATATTTAGTTCCATATTAGCCAAACATAATTGTTCCGAGTTAATTTTGACGCTCTAAGAATTACCCACCTTCATTTCCGCGGGTCAAAAATAAACTCATAAATTATTTTTGGCGTAATACGGGGCTAAAATCACTCCTGCGAATTAATTATCCATGAGGTCAAATATCAAATTGCGCGACTTTTATTTCTGGCATAATACGGAACTAAAATATTAGCCGCAAATTCAAATTTCAGCGGTCAAGAAAGAAACTCCTATAAGTCCAACTTATTTTTGCGTAATACGGAACTAAATATCAGCGTAAATATAATATCCGGGTCAAAATCAAATGCGACTTTTATTTCTGGCATAATACGGAACTAAATATTAGCCAAAATTCATTTCCGCGGGTCAATAAGAAACTCCTAACAAATTATTTTTGGCGTAATACGGAACTATAATAATTAGCAGAAAATTATATCCAGCGGTCAAAATCAAATTGCCGACTTGTAATTTCTGCGAATAATAGCTGGAACTAAATCTTATAGCCGACATTACATGTCGCGAACAAAAAAAACAACAAAGCATTGAACTTCGACAGTATGTGTGTAAGCAATCATAGAGCATGGCAAATACGGTATGGCCTATATTGCCTGGGTGGGGGGGGGGGGGGGGCGCAGTCAATAATAAAATATACTTTAATGTGTTTTTTAATTATTTTTGGGCCAGTAAACATAATGAAAAAACTTAGACATTCTAACTGGTCCGACAGGAACAGGTAGGACCAGTAGAAAAAAAGTTAGTGTGTAGAGAAGTGGTAGTATTTTTAACTTTGTATCAAGTGTCCAAGAAACTTTATTTTTTGCCGAGTGTATAATGTGGACTACATTAATAATTGATAAGGTGGCCCATTATTAAAAGCTACATTTTGGCAAATACGTACATGTACATGTACAGTATGCAGGTTGTAAAAGTGTATGCTGTATTGGGTTACAGCTGGACTTGCATACAGAGAGAAAACTTTCAAGACAAAGACAAAGAATACCCATGGCTGAGACCTCACCTCCCCCCCCCCCCCAAAAAAAAAAAATTATAATAATAATAATATAATAAATAAATAAATAAATAAAAATTGGTCTCTACTACAAAACTGCCCAACAAAAGCACTGCTTACTCCAGGGGGAAAAAAAAAATTCTTTCTGGAGACTACTTTTCCTGTTTCAGTGCATTCCAAATACTCTTTTGTATTGAACCCTATACATGTAGCAATTCACAGGGGCTCTTTTGCCATTTCAGGGGCGAATTCTATCTGAGCCCCCATGTAATTTTTTTCCATGTTACTCCATTTCTCTTCTCAGCTTCCTGTAGATAAGACATTGATCTCATCTAAACGATGTAACGCTCTTATTCTTTGGGGGTGGGAATGGCAGGCACATGCTGGGAGGGGGGGGGATTAGAGGGGAGGTGTGAGGGGGAGAGGGAGTATGGTCCTACTAGTAGGGGAGTTGTCAAGCCCCACAAACTTTGCTTACCCTTCTTCTCTTCTCAGCTTCCTGTAGCTTGGCATTGATCTCATGTAACAATGAAACACTTTTGCTCTTTGGGGGTGGGGATGGCAGGCACATGCTGGGAGGGGGGAGTAGAGCGGGGATGTGAGGGGGAGAGGGGGAGTGGTCCTACAGGGGAGTTGTCAAGCCCACAAGCTTTGCTTACCCTTCTTCTCTTCTCAGCTTCCTGTAGCTTGGCATTGATCTCATCTAACAACATGACGCTCTTGCTCTTTGGGGTGGGTTGGGGGGGGGGCGGTAGTACGGAGACGTCGGGGCAGTAGAGGTAGGAGTCAAGGGGAAGCGGGATGGAGCTGCAGGGGAGTTGTCAAGCACCACAAGCTTTGCTTACCCTTCTCTTCTCGGCTTCCTGTAGCTTAGCATTGATCTCATTTTTTTATGTGACGCTTCTGCTCTTTGGGGGTGGGGAAGGCAGGCGCTTGTGTGGTGGGGGGTAGAGGGGATGTTGGGAGAGTGTAGGGGAGGTGTCAAGGGGCTCGTGCTTACCCTTCTTCTCTTCTCAGCTTCCTGTAACTTGGCATTGATCTCGTCTAACGACGTGACGCTTTTGCTCTTTGGGGGTGGGGACGGCAGGCGCTTGCTGGCATCTTGTTCCTTCTCCTCCCAAACCAGGTCAAAGGACACACCGCCGGGGGTCTTCACTTCTGCAGGGGTGACATGGAAAGTAAAGAAACAAATCAATGTTAAATCATTAAAGACACTATTTAACATTGTGGAAACACTGTTTAAACATTATTAAACTTTGACATAGACTTGACACGTACATGGACAAATTAACGCTCTAGAAAACAAACATTTGGAAAGTTATACTGTCACTGGCAAAATATACACAGATGAATATCAGCATGACTTATCTCCAGTGGAAAACAAAGTATATGACAGAGCAATTTATGACCAAAAATTGGAATGCTTGACCTCTCATTGAATTTCACTTTTTACAAGAATAATGATTGTTTTGAAGTACAATTTTTGTTTTTTTTCAGGGCACCATTGTTGACCCTTACTGTATGACACATATAGCATGATCAAGCAGTATGTATTTTAGCTCAGAATTTTTTGAACTTCAAACATCATTAAATTGTGCTTTTAAAGGCAAATGCCTCACAGTCCAAATACCTGACAGTAACTGAAACTTATACCAATACAACTAGTACATGAATTAAAATTCAAGGACTTAATTTTCAAGCATATAATTTCATTTTCAAAGAATGAATAAGAAGAGAATTGCCATATAATTTAAAAAATGGTTGATTTTGCTGTTATTTCTCAGGATTTCCCAATGAGCAAAGATTACTGTAATCCACAAGAGCGCGAAATAGAACTCAATATTAAGCCAACAATATGACCCAAATACCACACATCACAGACACCATGTTTATTAAAATAAACTGAAGTAATAAGAACTTGTTACATGTAGGAAAGAGGTTTCCCTCTGTATGCTTTGCTTGCACGCTTTCAATTTGATGCACATTAGCGGCGGGAGTAGTTCGTCAACCACATCACAGAAAAACTCTGGTTTGCTTCATCGCCATGCCGACACTGTGTCTACATCCGTCTAGACACTCCCCGTCAACCGTCATGCGTGTGATGGGCTCATCATGATGGAAAAAAAAATCAGTAGATATTTAGCGGAGGTGCCAATATCTCAAACTTGCATTTGCCAAGAACGTACGACATGGCAAAGACACAGTACATTTTTCAGACTGGCTGCCCTGTACGTCTAGTGTAAAAACATAAACTATAAGTTGAAAGGCAGTACGATACTATAATTTTCACAAATGGTGAAAAATCAGATGTTTTCCTTTCATATTGTTGTAGGTAGACTTCCGTATGCTTTCTATACAGCACAAACAGAGATTTTTTTTGGGGGGGGGGGTGGGGAGGGAGTGATTTCATGATTTGAAACATAATTTACAGGTGTGATGCAAATCAATAAATCAATTCAATCACTGATGTTGTCAGAAAAAGTAATCAATAATTTACATAGCCATTGATTTATTTTGTAAATCTTCAATCTTGCCATACAGACATCTCATTCTCTCATTTCATGATCAAAGTTACACATTGTAAATGTTTTGGTCTTGGAGAAAAAAATTCCTGATTCCTCTACACATGCTGTACCTGTTGTTTCACACATTTTAATATTTTATAACATCTCATGAGTCCAGATGCAGAATTATAGTAAAGCAGAAATGACCTGAAGAAGATAAAGAAGAAGACTACAGGCACACACTGTACACGCATTCAGAATGTCTCTATAACGACACCATGGTACATGTACATGTACACATATACATCACATGTACCTTCACGAATATGAATTAGAAGTAATCAAGACAGTGGAACCAAGTCAACGGAAATCAAAGAAATGCCCCGAGGATTCAGAGAAATCACTTCAAATGTGCCTCACTTACTGTAACAAGTATGCAAATTACGTGGTTTTAAAGGGAAGTGGCAGGATTTGGGGTACATGTATGTGTCCAAAAGGCAACACAAGATGAAACATACATGTCCCAGGTCAGAAACAAGTCATAGTCTTTAATCTGTTGAAGACTAGACATGAGATATCTATGGGAAATGTGTGTTTACGCAAACCGAAGTATCCTTCCAAGGGTTAATTTTCAACTACATGTAAAGTAAGGTTGAGTTTATATCAGGCTTTAATCACTTAACCTTCATTTGATTTGATAGATGATCAGGAGATAAATTTAAATGCTAACCATGGTACATTACATGTACACTGTACATGTATGTAATACACACATATTGTACACATACATTGTATGAAAAAAAAACATAATTGATTAAAAAATCATAACCACCCAGCATTTGTACTTTATACTGCTTCACTTCATGAGGGCCAGCCATATCTGTAACAAGTTTTTTTTTGAAATCATGGACAACATAGATACAGGCAGCTTTGTATTTTGTAGTTGGTATTTTGAATTACACTACAAAGCGTAGTATTACAGTACATGAAAAAATAAACTATCAGTATTTTTGCCCCCCCCCCCCCAGCCTTTATTATTGTCATTACTATTACATACAGTTAAGCCTGTTACAGAAAGGAATTTGTCATGTATCAGGCAGAAAAATGTCAACATATAGTTTACACAGCTTTCAGTCCTTTAGTTGGCTGAGCACTGCATTGCAACAAATTAGTTATAAAGTTTAGCCATTAAGTAGACTTTAAGGTAAGTCAAATGATATGTACAGTACAATGCTCTTAACCCATTGGCTACAGAACCAGATGTGCCCTGTGTTAACTCTATGGGATTTTTAGAATCTTGGAGGCAACTGGTTAATATCTAGTGGAGGCTGCGTCATTAAGATGGGGTATCTGCCCCACCCTCTTCTTGTCTTGGGACCCCTTGTCCATTATCCCACCCCACACACAAACATTCTGTATTCTTGAGCTATTTATACTCTGCATTAGGCGTCCAATTTTCCTAAATGTTAATTTATGTCAAGCCTCTTAGCTAGAAGTGTGCATGGAGTCTGTGCTGTTCTACGCAGTTGTATCTTAATGATTTCTTTTTTATTGTGATTGAGTTTGACCTGAGGGAATTTATATAATTTGCATTCTACTGCAGCAAGATGTTAGTACTACACAGTCTAAATTAAATGCACCAAACCTGGCGAAATTAAAAAGTTAATAACCAGACATACATGTATGCTACCAATATTCATGGGTTTAGTGCGGAGTAAAATTGTTTTAACAGTTTACATAAAACAAAAGCTGTTAAGCGGAAACCAATATCACAGATTTTATTTTATTCCATTGCATTTTACTATTTGTTGGCAGATCAGGTGACCAAGATCCTCTGTGTAAGAATTGTACTTATATTGTAAAGGGTTTGAATGTTCTATTTCAACCTAAGGGTCGCAGAGTAAAACACACACTAAAATTAGGATAGATCAAATCAAATATGGAATGCAATTACGCAAATGAATCAAATTCCTTTTCAGAATTTATTCTAAAAAGCTCAGTGGCAGATCTACAGGGAATAGGGGGTTTAACCCCCACCCCCCCCCCCCGAGCTGCTGCCAAGTGCAAATCTGATATGCAGAGAAAAATGTCACCATGTTTAAAAAACAATTGGAAAGCACTACAAAACCTTGAAATTTAGAAGAGAAATACTGTACTACTAGATATGCACAATTTATAATGTCAAAATTCTGTATTGCCCCCAGGGCTGCTTTAAAATAATACAGTAGCAGTTTTGACAAAATGATGACAATTTCAACAAAATGATGACAATTTCTCTCTAGGAAATCTACAATACCGTGAAGCTGATCTCAACATCGTACTGTAATTCTGCAAACTCAGTAAAAGGTTTTATATTTTTTGTGGTCAGTTTACAGCAAAGTTTACAAAATCACATTTAAATAAATAGATAAATAAACAATAAACAACTTAAAATGAAAAACCTAAAACACTGTATTCCAACCCCCAAACACATATCAAAGGAATTTTACAAAAACTATGGGACACACCAGTATGGTGCATTTAGTTTAAACGACGGAGGGTGGGGGGGGGGGAAGAGGGGTTGAGACCTCGGAGAAGCTCTGGGTCACCTCCCGGTACGTTCATATCAGCTGAAGATGACACAACCCAGAATAATCTTTTTTCTCAAAACATCTATATACATTTCCTGCAAATACAAGTATGTACATCTGTATTTTTTTATCATCTCTGGGTATGAGATGCAATAGGCTTACTACACAAATCTGTTGGTAGGGGTGAGGTTCAAGGCATCGTATAACATTATTTTTACTTTTGAAAAAATAAATTAGCAAGATGATTCCCCATGTTACTAGTGTCTTTGATAAGGTCTAAAAATGATACACCACGCCGTACCCCGGGGTACCGCATTGTGCAGCGCCCTCTTGTGTCCAAAAATGTATTTTCTTCAGTTATGTTCACTGAAATCAGTGTTTACGATACAGAACCTGCGTAAGTGCGCTACAAAAAGGCATAAACTTGCGAAAAATGGTTAAAAATGAAGCTAAATTTGTAATTCTAACACTTACATGTATGACATAACTTTTACATAAGTAGCCCAGGGTACAGTGTTAAAAAATAAAATAAATAATTCAACAAAATGGCGGATTTTAACTTGGTACCCCAGGGTACCAAATACTGCATCAAATGAAGCCCGGAAAAAAATTACTGTTTAAAATGATCATTAGAGCTTTAAAGAAGAATCAACATGAGAGACCATTCCCATTTTCCCCATAGACTGCTGTGTTACAAAATTTTCATCGGCCCACAATAATTCATGCACCAGTACATATTTTACACGTGACAGCATAACTGTCTGAACTTTTGTGTTCTAGGGTATTTGTGTGTCCATTCGAACACTGTCAGATATGTCAGATAGCAAAGTTCGACAATTTTTTATTAAAATGGAGTGTCTCAGAACAGAAACTCGCTGTCAAATTTATACTTGATCTTTACTTAACCCTAAAAAGCCCAAGCTATTTTTGGTTCTCCGTGGCCCAAGGGGGGGCACATTGTGCCCCCCTTCTCTAAAATCTTTATTTTTTGACCAATCACTCTCAAATTTGGCTCACATGCAAAGCGGCCCAAACTCTACAAAAAGCAACCATCAAAATTTCTCAAGGTCACCACATGGGGGCGCTATTCACCATAATATAATGAAATACATAGAAAATATGGATTTTGTTGAATATTTCTAAGTTTTCGTCTTTAATATCCCTTGTATACACTCAAAAGTGATTAATTTGTCTATAGATATATAAGATCACATATTTTAATATATAAAATAGTATTTTGAGTAAACTTTGACTGTATGTGGTTCATATTTTGTGTTACAATACATATAGTGGGAATGTAATGCGTATATGCACAAATTACTATGCATTTCTCTCATATCAGTTGCACTTGTGCAGCAGCTTCGGGGGGGGGGGGGGTGGTTTTAAACCCCCTATTCCCCTGTAGATCTGGGCCACTGCAGCTTTTTAGAATAATTCTGAAAAGAATTTGATTCATTTGAGTAATTGCATTTCCATAATTTGAATTTGATCTATCTAATTTAGTGTGTGTTTTACTCTGGCGACCCTTAGGTTGAAATAGATACCATTCAAACCCTTTACAATAAAGTAATTCTTACACAGAGGATCTTGTCACCTGATCTGGGCCACAAATAGTAAAATGCAATGGAATAAGATAAAATCTGTGTATTGGTTTCCGCTAAACAGCTTTTGTTTTATGTAAACTGTTTAACAATTTTACTCGGCACTAACCCATGAAATTTGAGTAGCCCAAATATAACAATGAGCCTGTTATTAACTTTTTTAATTTCGCCAGGTTTGGTGACATTTAATTTAGACTTGTTGTAGTACTAACAACTTGCTGCAAGTAGAATGGCAATTATTATAAAATTCCCTCAGGTCAAACTCAATCACAAGTAAAGAAATCATTAAGATACACTGCGAGAACAGCACAGACCCATGCACACTTCTAGCTAAGAGCTCGACATAAATTACATTTAGGAAAATTGGACCCTTATCAGAGTATAAAATAGGCTCAAGAATACAGAATGTTTGTGTGTGGGTCGGATAATGGACAAGGGGTTCAGACAGAAGAGGGTGGGGAAGATACCCCAATCTTAATGACGGCAGCCTCCACTAGATATTAACCCGTGCTGCCAAGATTCGAAATCCCATAGCAGTTAACACAGGCACATCCTGGTTCTGTAGCCAATGGGTTAAGAGCACTGTACTGTATCATTTGACTTACCTTAAAGTCTACTAATGGCTTAAACTTTAAACTGATTTGTTGCAATGTGCTCAGCCAACTAAAAGAACTGAAAGCTGTGTAAATAAATATGTTTGACATTTTTCTCCTCCCCCCGTAAGGACCGGAGCATTAATGTTTTCGGTTGTCCGTCGTACGTCCGTTGCGTCCGTACGTCCGTGCGTCCGTGGCCGTGCGTCGTGGGTCGTGCGTCCGGCGTCCACACTTTCTTGTGAACAAGATTACTGAAGTACCGATGGGGATTCTAATGACTTGGACCAAGGGTAGACCACTAGGTAAGGATGAATTGAATTAGAATTTTGGAACAAATCCGTCACAGGTCCCAAAGGTCAAGGTCAATGAACTTTGTCCTAAAATGCCATTTTCTGCTTATAACTTCCAGTTTAGGAGTGCTCACTGTCGATATAAATTTGTAGTTAGGTTAAAAAACAAAGACAAATATTTTGGGTAGAGTCACAGGGTCAAGGTCCAAGGTAAGGTCAAAAGGTCAACAAATCTCCATTCGGCCTATAACTTCAGTTAGAATGTTCACTATATGAATGTTATTTGTGGTTTAGATTCAAAACCAAAAGTCAAATATTTGGTAGAGTCACGGGACGCAAAGGTCAAGTCAGGGGTCAAAGGTCTAATGAACTTTGTCCTATAAATTCCTTTTTCTGGCGCTATAAGTTCAGTAAGGAATGTTTCGCTGTTGTTGTAATTTTGGTGGTTAGGTTGAAAACCCAAAAGACAAATAATTTTGGTAGAGTCCAGGGCGCAAAGGTCAAGGTCAGGGTCAAGGTCAATGAACTTTGTCTGCTAAAATTCCATTTTTCTGGCCTATAAGTTCAGTAAGGAATTTCTGTTGTTTGTAATTTGGCGATTAGGTTCAAAACCAAAAGACAAATATTTTGGTAGAGTCACAGGAGTCAACGGTCAGGTCCAAGGGTCAAAAGTCAATAACTTTGCGCCAAACCTATAACTTCAGTTAGGAGTGCTAACTGTTGATGATAATTAGGTTGTTGCTCCTACATAAGTGGCGGCACTGGGCGGAGGCCATACATCGGCTGCGCGCAGTCGAGATTTTTCTAGTTCTGCCTGATACATGACAATTCCTTTTGTACAGTGCTTAACTGTATGTAATTAGTAATGAACAATAATAAGGCTGGGGGGGGGGCAAAATACTGATAGTTTAGTTTTTTCATGTACTGTTAATACTGACACTTTGTTAGTGGTAATTCAAAATACCACTACAAAATACAAAGCTGCTGTATCTATTCTGTCCATGTTTCAAAATTTTTTTATTAGGCAGATTATGGCTGGAACCTCATGAAGTGAAGCAGTATAAAGTACACATGCTGGTGGTTATGATTTTTTAATAATTCTGTTTTTTTATTTCATACAATGTACGTGTACAATAGTGTATATACATGTACGTGTAACATGTATGAGCATGGTTAGCATTAAATTCCATCTCCTGATCATCTATCAAATCAATGAAGTTAAGTGATTAAAGCCTGACTATGAACTCAACGCTAGCATTACATGTAAGTTGAAAATTAATCCCTTGAAGATAGTTCGGTTTTGCCTTAACACTTTGGGTGCTGGGCTAAAAAATCCAAGGTAGTTAACCAGGGACTGGTATTGTTTCGGACCTAATGTGTAAACCTTCCAAATTGTAGCGATTTCTGTAAATCGGCAAGTGCTATCAAAGAAAATACATTTTAACTCATTTATTTGGTTCATTGTGTATTCATTTTATGATAAATGTCTATTGGTAGGAACTTCCAGTTGACATTTGTCATTCGAATTAAAGATATGGATCTGATTGTCTTCTCGCGAACAAGGTTCGCCGATAGTACCTGAGTGAAGTCCAACCCTGGCGAACAGGTTCGCCGATACACTCAAAGTGTTAAACACGCATTCCCATAAGACCTTGAGACAAATATCTCATGTCTAGTCTTCACAGATTAAGTGATAGCTAATCCTTGTGGAGGCTTCAATTTAAAAAAATTTGTTCAAACTTTGATATCTGAGCTACATAGTAGTGGTCAAAATGACATAATAAACACCCTAGAATACAAAAGTTTGGAAGTTTACCATAGTAACAGCATGGCAAGTTATACATAATATAAACAATAAAACTCGGGCGAGTTTTATTAACCTAGGTTACACACAGTAAGTCTATGGGAGGAAAGGGGCAAGTGAATCTGTCAACTTTACGATTTTACTTTTTTAAAAGCACTAAATAATCTTTTGAAATACAATTTTTTCAGCTTCACTTTTAGACCATCATCGAAGACCTGGTAGCATGGGGAATCATGCGGCTCATAGATTTTTTAACTGTGGTAAATGTAGCCTACTTTAAAGAATCTGACATTGTTTCTGACCTGGGACATGATGTTTCATCTTGTGTTGCCTTTTGGACACTAACATGTACCGCCAAAATCCGCCACTCCCCTTTTAAAACACATAATTTGCATACTTGTTACAGTAGGTGAAGGCACATTTGAAGTGATTTCCTGAATCCTTGGGGCATTTTCTGTTGATTCCGTTGACTTGGTTCACTGTCTTGATTACTTCTAATATATTTGTGCAAGGTACTGTATATGTGCCATGGTGTTCATTTATACATAGAGATGTTCTTAAATGCGTGTGCAGTGTGTGCCTGTAGTCCTCTCTTTTATCTTCTCAGGTCATTTCTGCTTGACTATAATTATCATCTATACTCATGAGAGTTGTTATAAAATATTAAAATGTGTGAACAATGCAGTACAGCAAGTGTAGAGGAAATCATGAATTTTTTTCTCCAAGACCATAGACATTTAGCAATGTGTAACTTTGATCATGAATGAGAGAATAGATGTGTCTAAGGCAAGATTGAATGATTTACAAAATAAATCAATGGCTAATGTGTAAATTATTGATTCTTTTTCTGAACAAAATCAGTAATTGAATTGATTTAATGATTGCATCACACCCTTAAATTATGTTTCAATCATGAAATCACTCCTCCCCAACCCCCCAAAAAATCTCCATTCTGCTGTATAGAAGGCATACGAAGGTCTATCTAACAAACAATAATAAAAGGAAAAACATCTGATTTTTCAGCCATTTGTGAAAATTATAGTATCGTACTGCTTCACTTATAGTTTATGTTTTTTACACATAACGTACATGTACAGGGCACAATCTGAAAAATGTCTGTGTCTTTGGCCATGTCGTGCGTCTTGCAAATGCAAGTTTTCACCTCCGCTGAGACAGTTATCTACTGATTTTTTTTTTTCCATCATGAATGAGCCATCACACGCATGACCGGTTGGACGGGCGAGTGTCTAGAGCGGATTGTAGACACAGGTCGGCATGGCGATGAGCTAACCAGAGCTTTCTGTGATGTTGGTTGAGAACTACTCTCGCCGCTAATATCACAAATTGAAAGCGTGGCAAGCAAAGCATACTTGAGGGAAACCTCTCTCCTACATGTACATGTAACACAAGTTCTTATTCTTCGTTATTTTAATAAACATGGTGTCTGTGATGTGTGGTATTGTCTAATTGTTGGCTAAAATTGAGTTTCTTATTCGTCGCTCTTGTGGATTACAGTAATCTTTTGCTCATTGGGAAATGCCTGAGAATAACAGCAAAAGTCAACCATTTTAAATTGTATGGCAGTTCTCTTTCTAATTCATAATTTTGAAATAAATTATATTCTTGAAAATTAAGTCGCTTGAATTTTAATTCATGTACTATTGGCATTGGTATAAGTTTCATTTACTGTCAGGTAATGTGGATTGTGAGGACATTTGCCTTAAAGCACATTTAATGATGTTTGAAGTTCAAAAAAATTCCTGAGGCTAAAATGCATAATGCTTGAGAATATATGTGTCTACAAGGGCCATAAAATGTGGCCTGAAAAAGCAAAAATGTGTACTTCAAACAATCATTATTCTTTAAAAAAGTGAAATTCAATGAGAGTTCTAAACATTCAATTTGGCCTAGAATTGGCTTCTGTCATATACTTTGTTTTTCATTTGTGTATGTTTTGGCTATGTGACAGTTATAATTTCCAATGTTGTTTCTAGAGCGTTAATTTGGTCTATCTACATGTCAAATCGATGTCATAGTTTATAATGTTTAAACAGTGTTTCCACAATGTGAAATAGTGTCTTAATGATTTAACATTGATTTGTTTTAATTTTTTATTTTCATGTCACCCTGCAGAAGTGAGACCCCGGCGTGTGGTCCTTTGCTGGTTTGGGAGGAGAAGGAAACAAGATGGCGCAGCAAAAGCCCTGCACGTCCCCACCCCAAAGAGCAAAAGCGTCACTCGTTAGATGATCCCAAGCCAACTACAGGAAGCTAGAAAGAGAAGAAGGGTAACAGAGCTTGTGGGCTTGACAACTCCCGTAGGACCACCCCCTCCTCCCGACACCTCCCGCTCTAAACCCCCACCCCCTCTAACCCCCCCCCCCCCCACTGTCCTCTCCCCATAGAACACAAGCACCACGCCATTAGATGAGGTCGAAGCTAAGCTACCGAAGCTGCAGGCAAGAAGTAAGCCAAGCCTAGTGTGCTGGACACCCACTGTGACCACTCCT
>JZLH01S0605139.1:0-15377 GCA_001188425.1 Eucidaris tribuloides | reverse complement strand
AAAAACAAATTTACACACACCAAAAACTTAGATCTGGCGAAAGCAAAGAAAAGAATGAGCAAAATTTTACATGTTGTGTGACTGGAGTTTCGAGCGACGCGATTAATTATGTTTCGCAATGTTTCGCAAAAAATACAACAACGAATAGCCAATGAGAACGCGGTAACGGCTGCGACTTTTTATCTACAGCCAAGCGAGTGATAGGAACCCTGTCTTCCAGTTACGTATGTACGTATACCAGCAAGGCGACGGTCGCCCGGCTACGGGCTATGTTCACCATCTTCCAGGCTACGCTCAAAAAATGTGTCAGGTTTTGGTGCTGTTTCTATAATAGATAATAGATATTCTTTTGTATGACCCTATGGCAATTTACAGGGGCTGTTTTGCACATTACAGGGTTCTTTTGCCTTTGGGGGAGAAATCACCATCCCCCCCCCCCCTCCGTGTAGTTTTTTTCCCTGTGTACAGTGGTGTGAAATTGATGTGCATGATTGATCATCTGACAAGTTTGTGATATATACATCACACATGCACGTATGTTACAGCTTCTTAGGTTCCCTGCCTCAGTGTTCTTTCTACCAGCATATTATCAAATGACATCAATGAGCAGCTGTTCTGATCTGCTACATTGACTTATTAATGCCTCGATCGTTCCCACTGTTGTGCGATCTGTACGAGCTTTACTATTGGCTATTTGTAGCTGATCATGGAATTTTTATTTACTTCTCATGTTTGGATACCTTTGGGTGGAATTTCTCACAAGCTCCAAAAATTGCTAGATGTGCCCGAAGAGTTTCAAGTCTAGATCACTGAATGAAACATGTTCAATTTTGTCCGGTGTTTATGTCACTTTGGGTGCGAGAACTCGTAACAGTACGATTAGATGCGCTCTGTGGGGCTTTGTTATGATCTGATTCGATGATCACTGCTGACAGTTAATCACATTGATCATAGAAAATTGTTGAATGTTCCAAAATTTTTCTGACTACAAGATCTCCACGACTGACTGTAAGATCTGATTATAGATCTAATAGATCATCACGATTACCCCATGATTTCAGTGGTGGCAGGAATCGTGATAGTGGGAACATACTAGCTTTATGAATCCAACACGTTGGTGATTTACCTGTAACAGTGCTCCATCATAAATCACCAGCTTTTATATTTGGTGTTACCTAACCCTACCAGTACCACGACAACCAAGCTCCACAGACATTGCCTGTAGTATTCTGATTGTGGTATTGAAAGGGGTATATTCAGCAGTTAAACATAGGACATTTCCCCAATCATACATGTAACTCATCCATGCTTGAGGGAGAGGGTGTACACATGTTTGTTTTTAACCAGAAATTGTGTTTAAAGATTGTGTTCATGATTTCAATTCAATTCATTTCAATTCGATTCAATGTTTTATTGTCCTTCAAGGATATACTTTGTTTACATGCATATTATATAGCATAATAAGAATCATACAAAAATACACAGTTACAACATATAGATTTAATACAGATATTCCACTACAATTCTAGTTTACAAACAAAAAGTGATGCCAATATTTTGGTGGTCTTGCCTTCTAGAATGACAGTTTATGGGATAGGTAAGTAAACTGGGTTCCAAAAGAAACTTACCAAACTTTTACAAGGGCACTACACAAATTCCACTCAGTCAAGATGAACAATATTTTTACACAGGCTAGGTTCAATAATCTTTACTAAGCACATGTCAATAATTAACCCGTTGGAGACTAAGTAGGAGTTAACTCGTTTTAGGGTCTATGGAAAATCCATGTTATAGTGAAATCAAATCGTCTGCAATGGGTTAAGAGATTGGTTCAATCACAGAGAGGCTATAGCCCTCACATCAATTGTGTTCTGAATCAAAGTCACAAAAGGGCAAACAGAAGACCAATGAAATGAGATGGATTTAAACAACTTCCAGTTGATTCAATATTACACATTCCTTCATGGCATTTTAATGATTGGCTCAATCACAAGAAAAGCTAGTAGGAAGTGTAACATCAACATTTTAAATGACTGAACAATCACACAGCCACACAAAGATACGACAGTTAGCTAACATCAAAAATGTTCTGAATCAAATGTCACAAAAAGCCACACACCTATTGAGACCAAGAAGATAAACACATGATATGACACAATGGCAGTCATTTAAAATTTTCATTGTTACTTCCTATACTTCTTTGTGATTGAGCCAATCACTTAACTTGCCCGTGAGGACATGTGTAATATTGAATCAACTGCGAAGTTTGTTTAATCCCATCTCATTTTCATTGCGTCTTTCTTTTGCCATTTGATGACTTTGATCAGAAACCATTATTTGAGGCTTAGCCTCTCCGTGATTGAACCTAGCCTGTGTAAAAATATTGTTCATTTTGACTGAGTGGAATTTGTGTAGTGCCCTTGTAAAAGTTTGATTCGTTTCTTTTGGAACCCAGTTTATTTTCAAGAGATGAATTTCTGATATATAATATTATTGCAGTTTAAAAAGAAATGAATTGTTATGTAAGGCAGTTTACCCCGAACTGAGCCCAATCCAGGAAAGGGGCTAAAATCATTCATAATGTAACTATTCACACTTATCTAAACCTCTCACATGACCTTGTGGCAGAAAAGTCAGTTTAGTGAAAATAATAACCATTAAAAACTCAATTTTAATAAATGCATAGTTTTTATACCGCATGTTTATCAATTTGAATTTATGCGATCGTTACACTTGGCTGCATAGTTGCCAGATGATATTCTTGCATTATTAAGTGAACATATATTCCCTGCTATATTCTCAAAGCTTGTACCGTGTCAGAAACAAACATGAGTTAAAGGTATTGGCTAACATTTACCACAGTTAAAAAAATCTGAGCCACATGATTCCCCATGCTACCAGTGTCTTTGATGAGGTCTAAAAATGAAGCCCTGAAAAAATTGTATTTCAAAATGATTATTTAGTGCTTCAAAAAAGTGAAAATCGTAAGTTGACCAGATTCACTTGCCCATTTCCTCCCATAGACTTACTGTGTGTACACCTAGGCTATTAAAACTCGCCCCCAGTTGTAATTGTTTATTCATGCATAACTTGCCATTGGCAGAACTTTCCAAACTTTTGTATTCTACAGTGTTTATTTGTCCATTTGAACACTACTACGTAGCTCAGATATCAAAGTTTGACAATTTTTTAAATTGAAGCTCCACAATGTTAGCCTATCACTTTAAAGTGGGCCAGTGCCAAATGGCCTCAGATATGCAGAATACAGAAATAGGAGAATTTTTCACGATTTAACAATTAGCAGACCTGTGAAAGTTACAGCCAGTGCCTGAAATCCAGAATATGCTACACGTGCAACTTAAACAAATTGGTCTCAGCCAATTGTTTTTATTTATAAACTGGAGAGCATATGACCCCCAAATTATAAACGCTGTATTTGTATTTATCTTTCTCCCACTGGATCAAAATTAATCTGAACAAAAACTGAAACCTCTGCAAATAAAGAACTCTGTCTTAAAGATTGTGTCAGGGATGAGCAAGTCCATTACTTCCCTTCATTATCAATACCAAACGGTAGTATAGTACTTACAAATGGTGTGTTGAAAGTCTGAGATCCATACGTCATGAATTTGTTGTTTTATGAGAAAAACTAATGACGACATGTTGCCAGAATGTTGTTCTTTCCGTGAGTTTCAATTTTGCTCAAACTGTGAATTGCGGTTACTGTGTACCGTCGCAAGACCGGCGGAGCGAACAGTGATTGGTCAACGGCTAACCCCCGCGCGACCATTGGCTAACGGCTGATCGGACAATTTTGGAACGGCACGTACACGTTTGACGTCGCTGATTTTTTTAATTTGCTCCTGAGTAATTTGAAAAAGGATGAAGTTTAACCGTCCAGATTTTCACCAAAACTCAGTATTTTACCCCAAGTCTCTATGAGAGGTGTTTATGTATATTAATCTTTACATTGGATATGATTTCAGCTGATTTCATTCATATGGATGTTTTTGACGTGCAAATCAATGACACAATCTTTAAACATATAGATTAAATACATGATTACAAAATGTTAACAAATGATCTCTTCCTACTGTTCCTTCACTGAATTATTTTGATTTTCAATTTTTTTTACTGCTGGGATAAATTATGATATACTGATAGTACTTCCTTTTTTGACAAAAATTATTCTCTAAATGAGTGTTTATATTCATAATGTAGATGAGTCAGTGAGAAAAATTTAGTAGAAAATAGTAGAAGTGTCCATTTGTTATGCATCATTTTTCAAACCATCATTCATTGCCTGCGTGTAGTATGGCTAGTTTAGATGCAGACCCATACTTGTCCATACAAGTGAATGATAATGGTGCGTGATAGAAGACATTTGATACATCATCCACACTCATTCATCATACTCGACATGGCATATTTAGCATCCCATTGAGAGCATCGCTGTTTACATTTCTCCAGTTCGATAGGTTGGAACAGTTTAGCAGCATTTGAAGTTCTTCCCTAATAAGACTGCAAAGTGTTCTGAACGTGAGGTGCAATATCGTTGTATCGTAAAGCGGCGTGTAACCCTATAATATATGAGGGATGGCAGTGTGGTGCGTTGAATAGCTGCATGTTAATATAGGACTTGCGACGAAGTGTTTCAGTGTAAATTTATTGATTGTGAGTGCATACAGTCAGACCTGTCAACCTGTCAACCACAGTAACCTGCCAGCCAAACAAAAACAGCAACAAATTGTGTGTGTTTTGCTATTGCACAAGACAGTCCATGCGCATAATGTTCTGTTATGTTCATGTGTAAGACAGGCAGAGGCGTCAATCATGGGGGGGGGGGGGTGTGCGATCACTCCACCAATGCAAATATTGGGGAAGGGTGCAAACATATCAATTTTTTGACAACTTGGAAACATTCATAATATGCAATGGAATGTTTTAAAAAGCATAGGAAAGCACTATAAAACTATTAAACATGGCATAAAAATACTATTAAACATACAAAATTGTAAATTTTTTGCAAAATGCTGTATTACAATTTGGCGCGCAGAGTGCACCAAAAATTGTGGACATGTTTTTACTTTTGCCGCCCCACCAATGAAAATATTGGGGGGGGGGGCAAACATATCGATTTGGCCCTCCAAGAATTTTTAAAACTTGGAAACATTCATGCAATGGAAATATATGTTTTAAAAAGCATTGGAAAGCACTATAAAACTATTAAACATGGCATAAATATATTATTTAACATACAAAATTTTATTTTTTTTGCAAAATGCTGTATTACAATTTGGCGCACAGAGCACGCCAAACATTTTGGACATTTTTTTACATTTGCCCCCCCCCCAATCCGAAACATGGATCGACGCCCCTGAAGACAGGCCATATGCAGGATAGATAGTACTGTACACTTGGTGAAGTATCTGCATTGGAGTCTCTCCTGCCACTGAATATTCATCAAATTTTGGAGAAGATTTGATGGGTTTGATGGCATGAAGGTGTGGTTTCATATCTCCCATGTGAGAATTTCCAAATATTGACAGATATGTGCTGTAACAATCCCTACCCCCCTTTCAGAGGGTTTTAGTATCGATATACAAAGTATATCCATACGTCATATGAATATATTATAAGTCAGTATGTCTGAAGCACTATCAGTCTCAGTATAATGACGATGGTAATCTCCACCAGGATAATTTCTTCATTTTCATCATGGAGCATAGAGTGGGTTGATTCAATAGATTTCAAAGCTATTCTAGTGCCTGGAGGCTGATACGATGCTACCGTGATAGACCTCTCTCCACTTACCTGTTTTTTACTTACTCACAAAAAAGTTAATTATTTTTAACATTGATTTTGTGAGGTATGCTTGAGGCATTATTCATAGTTTATTACAGTGTATGTAGTTTTTTTTTATTAATCCTTAAAGGGCAGTGACAAAACTGACAATTTATTTGCTACAGATTGCCACAAAGCTGATGCAAAATGATAGTAATTACGAAGATGAACTAGCACCACCAGTGACTTGTTATGCTTTGATTAGTTACTACATGTACAGGTCATCTCAAACTTTGTTTAAAAAAAAAAATTGGGGGCTCTGGAACTGGCTTGAGCGAAAAATGGGGGTCTCTGAAACTGGAGCTAAGACTTCACAAGACCTCAAAATGCTATGCTCCGGAACTTCACCACGGTGCTGAAAATGCAATACTCTTCACTGCAGTGCTGAAAATGCAATACTCTGGCCCGGCTGCGCCGCAAAGCGGCGCGGCTGAGAAAAAAAAATCAGTAGCGAAACTTAAGTACAGTGGTCTAGATCGGCCTTTAAGGGATGCATTGGTACGAGGCACGGCAAATTTGGGGGTCTCTGGAACTGAAAAAGTCAAAAATTTTCTGTGGCTTGTGAAATTGTAATGTTCTGGAACTGAAATTTAGGGCTGAAAATTGGGGTCTGCACCGCGCCACATAGGTATCACACAATTATACTGAGTGCACCCCCCTCCTCCCCCCCCCCAGGATATGTTTGGCAGGTTACGTCATTGTATGGTGCTCTTCACAAGAATATGACAATAGGACCTTGCACATGTAGGTATTTTTTGTGAATCTTGGCCAGTGGGCACCTATACATGTAGCTTTAATTTGTACATGAATGAAAATTGCAGATAAGATATGGGGCAGCCTCCTCCCAAATTCCAGGAGCAGGGAGAATTGTAATTTGACATGACCTACTTTTGTCATCTTAGTGTATTCAAACCAGATTGATTGCTTCACTGGCCTACATCAGATTTAATTAGTATGTTCCAGGGAGCAGTCATGGTCCGTGTACTATTTCAAATTTGATGATGACAGCTACATAGACACTGTAGATCTACACAAATCTGTCAGTAACTTAAAGGGAGAAGTGTCCAACATAAAAAAACAATACTTGTAGATCCCACCTATATTCATGTGAGGAACACCTACAATGAAATAACCTGTACAAATTAATATTGAATAATATGCATACATAATATTCTTATTGTATATATGCAAAATGAATGTTGTCTGTTATGGATTATAAGGCAAATTGTAAAATGAACCAGTGAGAAGTATTAAAAGTGGATTGAACAATGTTGTGAAAAATGCCCCAACGTTCAAACACAGAATTGCCCTAATGTGAAAACAAGAGGAAATATTAGATTCTATTGTATATAAAAAGAAAAAACAATTTGATATCAAGGTCTTATATAGTGTACATTGGAATGCACATAATGATTTGCTAAAGGCTCAGGAACATTTTAGGAACTTTATGGTATTTCATAAGAAATCTATTCTACACAAATCTTGAAACTGAAAGCACTGACATCTGTATCCTCATGTTGAAAAAAAATTTGATTGTTTCCATTTATTTCCATTGATATTGGTTTGATACATCTAGTTTTCTATACCAGTACATGTACTGAAAAATGTGTTATATTTCCATATTATGTATACTTATAAAGTGAACCTTTATTTTTTTTTTTTTTTAGAAATAGTAATGATTTCATACCTCCCTAAAAGTACTCACTACTATTATTTGCATGGACCTTTATTTCACTGTATCATATTTTATTGTTTCTGAAGTAATTTGTTTTTGTGCTGGTTAAAGCCCAAGTTTAGTTTTGGGGATTTTTTGTTATTTGAAAGCTTTATGCCCCAAAGTCATAACCCTGCAATAATAGATTCTGAATGTCTTTAGTTTTTTATATGAATTTATGAAAATGTCTGGGGGACCCCCGAGATTTTTGACCATATTTTTATGTTATAGAATCCAAAGGGTTAATTAGGCGTTAATGTTCTCTGCTCTTTCAGATGAGGTATAACTCAGATAACATTAACGCCTAATTAACCCTTAGAATTCTATAATATAAAAATATGGTCAAAAATCTCGGGGGGTCCCCCCGACATTTTCATAAATTCATATAAAAAAACTAAAGACATTCAGAATCTATTATTGCCGGGTTATGACTTTGGGGCATAAAGCTTTCAAATAACAAAAAATCCCCAAAACTAAACTTGGGCTTTAATGTTTTTAAACATGTTTACTTTGTCATGTACCAATTTTGTTTTAACTTCCAGGCAACTCCTGAAATTGCAACTGGTATTTGTACATATTTTTTATAAATTGAATTTGAAATAAATGTATTTAATAAAAAAATTGAAACCCCAAAATACTTGAATCCACTCTCTGTTCCATCTCATTTGCAGACTGGTTTTACTACAGTCCCACTGGTGATCTGACTAACTCCATCCAGAGACAACACACCACTCACAAGGATGCCAGCTTTGATGAGAGATTCTTCTGGAATCAACACATGCTGCAGGATATCTTGGAATGTCCGGTAATAGTCACCCCACTGCCATGTTACATCTTAGTTTGGAAGTAGGGAAGGGTCTGTGGCCTTTGACTCATAAATTGCATAAATAAATCTTACTCTTTAACCAGTGTGGTGGGTTAAAGCGTCCGCCTCACATGCGGAAGGTCGCGGGTTCGAGCCCCGGCCAGGTCATACTAAAGACTTTTTTAAAATAGTACCTTCTGCTTTCTAACCCTGAGGTGGGAGGTGGGAGGCACTCGGCATTCTGGAACAGGGAAGGGTAATAATAACATTTATGTTATGCAGGGCCCATTGGAAGAACAGTCTATTTGAATGAAGTGGCTACCCTAGGTAAATAAAAAATATAGGCCTATTTATTATTATTACTCTAATGTTTCACCTCATCCTCTTCCCATAGACATGTTTTCTGGTAGTTAATGCATAAAAAATGTATAACTCTTAACATGCCATAGGATATAAACCTCTATGGACTTCAAGTGCATTATTTGGTGCAGATCTGCGACGTCGGCATGTTAAGAGATAAACATGAATGTATCATACAAGTACATGTAATTAAAGCCCAAGTATAGTTTTGGTCGATCAGACCAGTTATTCGTCAATCATTCTCGAAGTATTCTCTTGTCACCCCAGACATCAGCAGCAACATCAAACCCACTGAAATTTGTTTATAATGACAAATTATGATGTTTACATTTAATATCAGAGAACATGTAGCAGTATGTACATTACCTGTATGGCACTTTACATTTTGAATAATTCTAAACAAAAATGGGAGAGTTTCAGAGCGAGCAATATTCAGGACATTATCTATCAATGAATGCATGTTGAATTTTTAAATTAATAAATGTTTGATGAATGCGAAATTAATTTGTGACATTTTTATGAATTTATTTATCAATTGTATAATAGCATGTGGATCTGGCCAAACATTGGACCATCCCTGTCGTCCAGGGTTGCGTCCAGATCCGGGAATGCAAGATGACCTTCCGACACGAGGACGGCGGGAGCAGTGGGGCTGATAGCGACGACGCTGACGTCAAGTTTAACCTCATGTTGATATCGAGGAGGAGCAAATACAGAGCAGGTAGGAGAAAATGAATGTCAAAAATAGCAGTCAGTTATAATCTAAATGAAGAGGTACATCCAATGTTTCCAGGATTTGAAGTCACAGGGTTCGTTTGGGTCATGGAATTTGAAAATACTTTTTCCAGAAGTAAAAAGCCAGGGAAAATCAGGGAATTCATCATTTTCTTGTGAAAAGTCAGGGAACATCATTAATGTTCAAAATCTTTTTTTTTAAATTCCCTTGTTGGCGAGTTTGTGTTTTTCACGATGATTTTTTTTTACATGGCTTTTACCCATAAGATAGGCGGCCGGTCTGTTAGACCCATCTAACCAGCTGGGGGAATTGCATTGATTAGTAATCACCCGGATTTGAAATGCCCTGGATGTACGTCAGTTTATATACTCATGGTTGACTCCTGTGAGCTCATGAATGGTCATCGAAGTTATTCATGTTTTCACTATCAGCAATTGTCTACTTAATTATAATTGCATTGAGACTTTATGCATATTGTCTGTTTATAATTTGCATTTGATAAATTAAAGGCAGTGAACTTTTTGCGTGCTAAAATTCACTTGTGCAAAGCACTGCGTATATAGAAGAATATTTCTTTAAGATTGGCGTTATTGATTTGCCAAATCAAAAATTATATGATTCAATCAGTGACTCATATCAATGTGAGATTCATATAAATAAACCTCTCATAGAGATTGGGGTAATATTGAGGTTTGTGTTAAATCTGGGCGGTTATTCTCCTTTTTTCATTTGCTTTCAGGAGCAATTTTAAAATCAGCGACTGTCAACGTGCAGCTTGGCACGTTCCAAAATGGTACCGTCAGCGTTAGCACGGTCGCGCGCAGTGGGATAGCGAAATTGACAATCAGGCGCTCCGTGTTGCTCACGAGTGCATCGTACGTGTGATTCGCACTTTTTTGAGCTCAAATTGAAACTCCAGTAAAGAAACATTCTGGTAACATGTTGTTAGTTGTTTTTCTCATTTTTTAAAACAATTCTGTGAGTATAGGATCTCGCTTTCACACCGTTTGCAAGTACTAAACTACCGTTTGGTATTGATAATGAAGTGAAGTAATGGACTTGCAAATCAATAACCCAATCTTTAAGAACGTTTAGAAAAGTGTAAGAGCTAGAAATGCAGTTTTAGTGGAATTATAGTAAACGTTTGACTTGGATTTGTTTTTTATCATACAGTGCCACAAATTTTACAAGTGGTACTAGTCTATTTCTAGACAGTGCATGTACATGTAGGTCCCTTTTACCTCCATGGTGTAATACACAAGTACTGTACACGCACATGTATTACTGGTATTACATAAGTACTGTAATCAACCTCATATACCCATGGACCTATACTGTAGGTCCATGAAATATAGTGAGATTTGGAACAGTGTGCCTAGAACATACACTACACAACTATTGGTTTCTTGTGCATTTTTTAAAATCTAGGTGATTTCTGATCTTCAGATTTCACAGGCAAGTAGTAATTTTAAATATCTTAAGGACATGAATAATGTTTTGCTATATTATGGGAGGGTTGCAAATGAGATCCCCTACCTTTAAAATAATGTAAATTGTGAATGAGTTTCAGATACATGATGAACATCCATGCACTCTAAGGGTCTGAAAGTAGATTAATAGACTAGGAGAGTGTTTTGTCTCTAGGATATAAGAATTCAAATCAAGGTCTAATGGTCACTATAATCCCACTAACACTCCTACATGTATACTTTGCTAAAGGTTCTTAGATGACATTTTCTTCTATATGTCAGTGTCAGTGTGCTTACACAATAAAGGCGTGCAAAAGAGACACTTTGTCCTTATTATTCGTTAATAAATTTCATTTATTCATTTATCTATTCAGTTAATTATTTTGTTTTTTATAGTTTTGGTCAATTCCATGATAATCCAGAATGTTTGTGGCATTATCCCAATTGTAGGTACGAGGTACAGAAGACGAGGCATAGATGAGGAAGGAGCATGCGCAAACTACGTCGAGACGGAACAGATCCTGCAGACAGCAGAGCATGCCGTCTCGTTCGTTCAGGTCCGTGGTTCCGTTCCGGTTTTCTGGAGTCAGCCAGGCATCAAGTACAAACCCCCTCCCAGGATTGACAGAGGTATGATGGGTCATGTTTGTAATGTAGATTGACAGAGGTATGATGGGTCATGTTTGTAATGTAGATTGACAGAGGTATGATGGGCTGTGTTTGTAATGTAGATGCATGATTGCTGTTATTGTACCAAGGAGGTTTGAGAGTTGGAGTCAAGAACTAGCAAAAATGAATGCAAATAGCTGTCAGATTTTTGAGGACTTACATATAAAGAATTCTTTTAAGGTCTTAGATAGGAATTCCTCGGGTACTGTAGTGTCATTGATATTCAATGTTCCAAGCCACCAACTTCATAGAAAATGCTGAAAATGAGTATGACTGTTTGATAACATTTTTCAAAGTGTAAATTGTTTTTCTGTTAGACAAGGGGATTTTTTTTACCCTATAAAGCTTGACAAGACTTCATCTGCAACTTTTGTTCACAAAACTTTTCTCCACCACTCACGTGCTCAAAGTTACACTTGTTTGAAGCTGATTCCACTGTTCGAAAAAGTGACCCGTCTAAACCCACAACATTTTGAGATTTTCTGCTCATTTAAAGTGAAGGATCAATTGAGATATTGTGATTTCTTTTTGTGTGTGTCGTTTGTTGTGCATAAACTTCATTTTCATTTTCTTTTTTAAAACACAAGATTGGATTTAGACCAAACTTGGCAGAAATGATCCTTAGGGGTAGGGGATTTGGTGTTCTTCAAATGGCACATCTGCCCCACCCTCAACATTTTCGTCTCTGGTTTAACCCGTTGGAGACTAAGTACAAGTTAACTCGTGTTAGGGTCTATGGGAAATGCATGTTGTAGTAAAATCAAATCGTCTCCAATGGGTTAAAATAGTGTCATATATGTTCTCAAATTTTCACAATTCATTTCTGGATGTTCCCTTTTGAAGATTTCATTTTATTTAAACATTTTTTGTCCCCACCCCCACTCCAACCCCCCCCCCCCCACCTCCAACCCCTCCCCCCCCCCAAATCTTAGATGATGATGAAACACAAGAGGCCTTCAAGATTCACTTTGAGGAGCAGCACCGCTTGTACCGTCACGTGGCCATCATCAGTCTGATAGAGCAGGCCGGGCGGGAGGCCATCGTGGGGCAGGCTTTCATGAAGCACATCCTGCAGTACGATAGCCCCAACCTGACCTACATCACCTTTGACTTCCATGAATACTGGTCAGTTGTCAATCCAAGTTCGGGTACGAGGGGTGACTGAAAAGTTTGAAGCCTAATATAAAAATGGCTAAGATATGAAGACTAAATTTGGTTCATGAAGTTTTGCATATATGTTGATCCTATCCAGCAAATGTCTTGATAATATTGACATTTATTCTTATTTTACAGGCTCTGACAAACTTTTCAGTCAAACATTGGATAATCGTTACAAGTTATATTAACTATTGCCTTTGTCCCATAAAGTGAATATTTTTGACCAGTGTAAATGAAGAAAATGAATATTCTGTGTGGACTTTTTGACAAGAAAACATATCATTATGGGTTTATATTCCCTTCATGGTCAGCCACTTGAAAATGGCACCATGGTTCAATGAACAATACTACACTATTGCAGTGGGCCCAATTCAGTTGTGACCATCAGGTTTTTTTAGTAACAAATAGGTGTTCCTGTTGAAATTTGATAAATTTGCATACTTTTAGGTCAAGGATGCAAGTTTTGAGGAATTGTTGAATCTGAAGTCAAGTTGTGACAATAAACATGAAAGTGGTAAGAAAAACATACCGATCAACTGCAATTTTTTTCTCATTGAACACATTTTTAACTGGCATACTGTGACAGAAGTTACGAACATGTAGACTCTACACTGTAAAGTACCGAAGTGGGACAACACTCTGGTTCAGAATATGTATGGACAATGGTGGAATCAGGTGCAGTGTGTCGCAGCTGGTTGTTTCTACCAACAGTTGAGCTGCAATTGGTTTCTGCTCTTAATGTTTCAATGTTTAATATTTCTTGCAAGGTTTGTTAAACAGCAATATAACAAATAATTTATGTGTAAAAGTTAACTCTTAACGTGCCGGAAGTCGCAGATATGCGACAAATAATACACATAAAGCCCATAGAGGTTTATATCCTCTGGCACGTTAAGAGTTAAATGAGTGCTGACTGAATAATCCTAGTTAGTAATACTCAGCTTTAATCTTTGTTTTCTCTTGTAGTCGCGGTTTGCGTTTTGACCGAGTCTCTGTTCTGACTGATAGTATCCGAGATGTCATCAAAGATCTAAGATACTGCTGGTAAGTCTGAAGTCTGTTGTAATGCATCAAAAAGTGTAGTTATCATTAATGAGCAAGGTATATTACATCTAAAATACATCTTCAAATGCTGACAAACTCTGAAACATTTTCTTTTGAGAGAAATACTGTATACGCCATATATTTCGCGTCCATATATTCTCGCGATTTTGCTTCAAGACAGGGAATTTGCGAGAGTATATTTTCGCGATTCTGCTATGTTTGCATTTACTTTGTACAGAAATGTCAGAAAGTGAAAATTTTCGCGTTCAGTAACTCGCGAAATATTCAGCGTATACAGTAGTTCTTTGGGGGTGTTGTAATGATGTGAAGTTTTTTGTAGTCACCGGAAAATAGCCCGAGGGCGCTCGATGAGCTATGGCATGGCGTGGCGGGTCGCGTCAGTGCCGTACCGCACGAGTTTTGAAAATGCTTCTTGCTTCGTCATTGTTCTCACCGATTTTGATTCTGGTTGTTTGCATATGATAAGGGGCTAGGTGGGGAGATTTAAAACATTCTACACAGAATCGTGAAATTCAATTATAATTGTTTTAATTTATTGCCAAATTTATTCGAAATCCAAACAAAAAATGCTTCTTTGCTCGCTTCATTTCTCACACCCGATGATTTTGGATTTTTGATTGGGTTTATATTGGGTAGGGGCTGAGTTATGACACATATAAACTTCTACACAGAATTTTTGAAATTAACTCCATTGATTAATTTAGTAAATTATATGGCAAATTTATCGCCCAAAAATAGACTAAATGCTTTCTATTTCCCAACATTTCATTGACCGATTTCATTCTGTTGTGTTTGATCTGATATGGGGGGGGGGGCGCGGGGGGGGGGGGGCGGAGGGCTAGGTGGGGGCATTCAGACTTCTGTGAAGATTTTGAATTAAATACAATTAATGCAGCAAATTTAAATTACATCAATTATGCAAATTTGTTATGCCCCCAAAAATATTTTTTTTACGAAATCAGACAAAAAATGGCTATCTATCTCGCTAATCATTTGCTCAACCGGATGTTTAATGTGTGATTACTTTTAGTTGGGTAAGGGCTGAGTTATCACATTAAACTTCTACACAGAATTTTGAAATTATATCCATTAATTAATTATGGTAATTTATCTAAAATTATCCAAAAATAACGAAAGAATTGCTTCCTTCTACTCGACATTTCTGGACGACGATTTTCATTCGGTATTGTTTTGATCTGATAGGGCTAGGGTGGGGCTTCCAAGGCTTTCGTACAAAAATTGTGAAATTAATCAATTATGCAAATTTAACATTAATCAATCATGCAAATTTATGCTAATTTATTCAAAATCACAAATAAAATTTAAAAAAATGCTTCTTCTCATTCATTTCTCAACCAATTTTGATTTAGTTTGCTTTATCTGGTAGAGCTAAGCTTGGTACACTAAACTTCTACCCAGAATTTTTAACTGTTGCTCCATTAATTAATTATGGTAATTTATGCAAATTTATTCCAAAAATAACAGAAATCTATTTCAGTTCTTATTTATATCAAGTACCTATTAATTTGGTTCCACTTCAAATGTGCTTTTCCCAAC
>JZLH01S0605128.1:35676-63729 GCA_001188425.1 Eucidaris tribuloides | reverse complement strand
ATTAATTGGGGTACCAATATTTGTGCATATATATATATATTGCTCGTGACTGTGACCACCAGTCTGCAGTGTTGAGTTCCAAGGAGCTTATTTTCAAACACGAACAATTAGTCAGATGTCAAAGTTTGACAATTTTTTAAACGGGACGTCCACAATGTGAAACAGTGTTTATCTAATCCATACCTTGTATGGGTTTTCTGTTCAGAGTGTATGACTTAGCAAATAAGGCGAAGGGTGGTGTTGTTGTTGGTAGTTATGTTCCGTAGATGAATATGGAAAGGGTGGGTGTTATGTTGGTAAATGACACATCAAGAAAATATACACACAATTTTACAGACATGATTTCAAATTTAGGAAAAATAAATAAAATCAAATATTTATTTACAGATTTGACAATGCTTCACAATATCACCAATATTTCATAAAAGTGGTTTAGCATACATTGGGCTGTGACTGGCTATCCTACTAATAGTTATGGGATATTTAAGCAATGGACTAAGTTAATGTCTTTTTGGGGACAGTATTTCAGATAAATAAACTGGAGAAGAATAAAAGTGGTAATGACATTCAGTCTTTACATTTTGATTTTTCTCCCGTCGAACTGTTATTTACAAAGTAAAGTAGGTACTATTTCCTAATCCTTCACAATTCCATGTACTACAGATAAACTGCATGAAGAATATCCTCCATGTACTAGTAATTGTCAATACATTAACTTATCCAGCATTTAAGTGCTACCCACAATTATATCCTGGATCAAAAATTATCCTTGTAGTGATTGGCCAAGGATGACTCACGTAACATAAAATAGTTTCACCCATCAACTGACCTATGAAAAAAGCTGGATATCTCAGACTCGTGATGTCATGATATTGGTTATAATTTCCGTTGTAACCGATTAACTCGTGAAAGTACCAAAAAGATCATCCATGCATTAGTTTCAAGTAGGTTGGATTACTGAAATAGTTTATTTGGGGGTTTACCTAGCAATCAATTAAACAAACTACAGAGGGTACAAAATGTGTGTGCTAGATTAGTCTGTAACTCTCCTCGATTCTCACTTTGAAGTCCGTTACTGAAAGAGTTGCATTGGTTACCCGTGAAACAAAGAATCATATTTAAGACTCTGTTAATAACATTCAAAGCAATTCATTGCAAGTCACCAGTATACATACAACAGCTTTTAGAATTAAAATCATCTACTCAAATGCAGTACCGCCTCTGAAGTTCTCGAGATAATACACTACTGAAACATCCATCAGGAAAGTCAAAAGTTACCCTCGGTGACAGAGCATTTTTGTATGCTGCCCCCAAACTGTGGAATAATCTTCCATTGTTTGTGAGAAAAATCACCATCCGTAAATGAGTTTAAGAAGAGGTTGAAAACCCACTTGTTCAATATTGGAATTTAACTTGTGTTTGACTTTGTTACATGTTTATACAAAATAATTATATTGTAATGTGCAGTAGAGTTTATTATTATAGTATCTACGCAATATAAATGTCCTTTATTATTATTATTATTATTATATCGTGATTTCACAAGCCACCGTTGACTGGACGTGCCACGCTCACCAACACCGTGTGTACGAGCGCTGTGTGTACATGTACGTAATGTACTGTACATTATATTGCCTATTGCGAAGTGCAAATCATCCACTGTACATGAAGAGGTTGACAATGTGTACACCGATTTTTTTTTTTTTTTGACATAACTGAGAATTTTAAAGACTTAACTAACAGCGAAAATCACACAATATGCAATTCATATATGGGTAAGCCATTTTTAAGAAATACTGCAATATAAGTTTTGCCATTTGGAAATGAACATTTTAGACTTTTAACCTCACAGAGATAAGTCGAGGGACAGTAAGTTTGATAATAATTTCATTTTGAGTTTGATCAGCTAATATCACGGACGGACATTTTCAAAAATGACCTTTATTGAAAGCCTAAGGAAAGTTTTAGCATTATTCAGTACATCTACTGATAGCCTGTACAATAAATCATACAGCAACCCTTCATATCCTGTCATTTTTTCCTTAGGCCTTCAGTAATGGTCATTTTTTGAAAGTGTCCGTCCGTGACATTAACTGATCACACTCTTTTATGTTTTGCTTAATTATCACTTCCAGTTATGTTCGATTTTTTGATGTATGATATAAATCAAATAAACTGTGATTTTGTCTTTTTTTGCGGCACCATTTGAAATTATGGATTCTATTCGGTGATTGGCATGGTACTTTTTTCTTCGGGGCTGTGCCTCTCAGAAAATAGTGCTATGCCAGTCATCTCAGAATCCATAATATCAATTGCAGCCTCTCAGTGCATGGTATATTTGTTTACTATCAGAAACTTCTACTGAATGATCAAGTAAATATCTCCATCACTGGCATAATTGGACTGTATCAGACTATCAGTCCACAATTCCATGACATGCCAGAATTGGTCATTGGAAACTACAGCTTCATATTCATATAAACACTACACAAAAAGTAAGTTCCCCCTTTTTCAAGATACCATAACTTTTTAATGAAATATTTTTTCTGAAAATAATTTGGCAGGAGTATTTCTGTACTCATTGACAAACTTCTGTGTAAAAATGTGATTGATCCATAAAATCATGCATGAGTGAGCACATATTAAAGGTATGAATATCACTTTTCAAAATTCACAGGGGTCATTTTGGGGGATTTTGATACAGAAATTTGACAAATTATGTTTCTGATGAACGATTTAGCACTATTTCTGTTAATCATCTATCGTTTGAACCCCTTACACCTTCACAGACACTTTGCACATATTTTGTGCTCATTGAAAAATTGCCTTCTTTCTTCAATTTCGAAAATGGAAAATCCATTAAGTTTATTGAAAAAAATTAAAATTGAATATTTTCCCCAAAAAATGTGTCAGCACATGTTCTACAGACATAAGAGGTTGTAACCATGTCATGGTTGAGTGAGTACACTTTATTAATCAAGCAAAAAAACAGCCATTCTTACTGTTAATTTGGCATAATAACTCCTGTGACTTTTGAAATGTGACAATTTCGCCTTTAATGCATGTTCACTCATGCATGACTTGACTGATCATTCCTTTTTTTACGCAGAAGTTAGGTTACGAGTGTAAAAACACCCCTGCGAAATTTCTCTGCTACAATATGTTTCAGTAAAAAGTTATGGTATTTTCTAAAAGGTGGAATTTACTTTTTGTGTACTGTTTAGTTCTTGACCTCAGGAGCTAATACATTCAAAAATAGCTTTCTCAGTCCTCTCAGGTACCCATTTATCCTGGGTGTAGGGAGACTCTGTCAATTAAATGTCTTACTGAACCTAAGGACACAAATGCTGCGGCAGGATTCTAACCAGGGATCTTGGCATCAAGAAACAGCTTGCCCCATAAAGACACATCTCCTCCACCTCAACCCGCTGGAGACGATTTGATTTCACTATAACATACATTTTCCATAGACCCCAATACAAGTTAACTCGTACTTAGTCCCCAATGGGTTGACTAAAGCTGTTTGCATATGGGCTTTCAGCTATAAGGTCGTATCCCACTGGCCTGGAGACTAGTTGGTGACTAGTTGGCGACTCGAGTCTCCGCGAGGTGTCCTTGGTGAGAGCGGGGTTTCCGGGCTGTTGCACGAAAATCAAACATGTTCCATATTTGCTCCCCGGAGACCCGGCTAGTCTCAAGGAACTTAAGTCGCCAATTGGTCTCCGAAGTCTCTAGGAAGTCTTAGCGATGTCCCCGCGACTTCTCCATGAAATTAATGATGAATTAATGAATATTAATTATCTAATTAGTCTCCATGACTGTGGAGATGTCTCCAGCAGGTCTCAGAGACATCTCCGAGACGTTGCTTTGACATCTCCTTGGTGAGAGTGCAAGTCATTTTCTTGTCTCCCGAGTTGCCCGGGTTGCCACGACTGATCAGGCGCCAGAGTCCTGGCGACGTCTCCTCCAGTGAGATCACCCCTATAGTAAGCATTCCAGTTTCCACACTTTAAGGCCACATCAACTAAACGGCTTAACCCATTAGCTAGAGGAACCAGATGTGTCATGTATTAACTCTATGGGGATCACAGAATCTCGGAGGAAGCGGGTTAAATCTCAGACGTACGGAGCAATCTCCTGAGGATCGATCAATGTCTGTTCCAGGGGAGTGTCGATGTCGTACTCCTTGGCATGTTGCGATCGCCGCCCTCGCTTGCTCCGCTGGGGTATAGGCAGCTCAGAATGGTGGGCAGGGAGGGGTTCTGTGAAGAAGTACGGATGAAGGAGAGCCTGCCCAAGGAAGTAAAGAAAGCATTGTACAAAATAAAGATATTATTTGAGAAACAAATTTCACTTTTTGATGTATACATTAATTCATATAAGCTGCAGAGTCATTATCAGTGATGAAAGTATATAGTTGTATTATGGGATCAATGTAATAAGACAGACTTTTTTTTTTAGGTTTGAAATGATTTATGCATACTTTAACCCGTTGGCTAGGGGAACCGGATGTGCCATGTGTTAACTCTATGGGATTTTCAGAATCTCGGAGGCCATGGATTAAGTGTGAAGTTGATTAATAAACACATGGATGCATACATCTTTGTTGTGATGCCACTAACATTTAAAATGTAAAATCACTAAAAGTACAAATTCTTGTCAAGCGTTTTTGCAGTTTAGATATACAAGCTGATTTAGAAGTGCGGGTACTTGCATAAACAATGATGCAATATTTTAGATGGGTTAAGATCAAAGAATTAGATAACATAATCAGAATTTGACTTGATCTTTCACATATACACCAAATAAACATGTCTCTTCCTTCCAATATGTTTCATTGGTCATATTTTGATTTTGCATTATAGGATTAGTCTGCAGGAACAACAAATTCTGTGAGGACAAGGAAACATACAGTAATATCTGCACGTAAACGTACTAACCTCAGCAGCAGATATTCGCTGTTTTGAAGGATAAACCAGAAACCGCTTCAACAAATCCAATGCCTGTATTAAGTATAATAGAATGACAAGTTGTAATGAGGTTATTGAATACAGTATACACTAAATTATAAATCTCTCTCATCTAAAGACAATCAGGACCATTCAGGACGCTCAACTTAAAGCAAATTATGGTAAAAGATCGGGTGATTAAAGAGGAAACAAGCTTTGAAATGAATTTGATTTGATTTTTCTGATTCCACAATTTCATTAACTGAAGCCTGTAAGTTTAAACACTAGTCAAATCACTGTCCCAATTCTAACAAATTTAGTTGAACATCACTCATAAATTGTTTGTGTGCATACTAATTTTAAGTGGAAAGGAGATCACCCCATTTTTGTGGTTTCCTCACAGTCTTGAATCCCCTCTTTTTCGTTTACTTTCACCTGTTTTCTGTTTGTTTTTCTCAAGTTTGCATATCATTTCCCAATCCTTGTATCTACTCAGTTGTGTAAGATGTTAAGATTTAAATACTTTGTTGTAGTGTTTGGTTTGACTTTTGTATGTACATTGTATAACTTTTTGTTCGTTTTGTATTGTACTTTATGACTGGGGCAGGGCTAAATCTTAGAGGGACGAAAAATCTGTCAGAAAAAATTTTGCCTGCTGAAAAAAATTTTACTAGCCAAATTACAAGCCAAACAGCATCCAACAAGCAGGGGGCAGGGGCCAACAACAACCAAAACCATTTTTTCTTACCCCCCCCCCCAAAAAAAAAAAAAGTTTTCTAGCCAAAAGAACAATAGGGGCAAAATTTTATTTTAAAAAGTGGTAAAATCCCCATCACTTTCATTACTTTAGGATAATTGTTATTGCAGTGGTTGTATTGATTGTACATTTTTGTATCTTTGGCATAGACTCCTCTGAAGAAGAGCTTATAGTTAAAGAGGGCATTCAAATCCACTACATAAATGAAAAATAGGTAAATAAATAATGAAAACATAAAAAAATAATAATACTAATAACGATTTCTCACCTCGGGTGATGCATCAGGTACAATCTGCTCCAGAGGAATGGGAGGGTTCTCAGGAAAGGTGATCTTGTTGTAATCAGGAAGATCTTTCATTCCCTGATGACATATAAACAAGAGTAATGTTATCATCAATGCAGGGCTGAATGTTCCTTCAAGGAAGTAGTTTGCTTGGGGTGGATACGCAATAAAGCTTAAGATTTTTATGGTTCACCATGTGAAATTTCTTTTTTGAGAAATTGGTAGCCCTTAAAAGGACTGTTGAGGATATATATCTCAACAGTACTTTTAAGGATTACCAATATCTCAAGACAGAAATTTCACGATTATCCGTAAAATCTTTAGCTTAAAGCAGGGTTGGTGTTTTTTTTTTTTTTTTTTTTTTGTAATGAATAACAGAATTGTTACGACTTAAATAAAAAATTTAAAATATACTAACAAATAATCAGTCTTTTTTTTAAATAAATAGTACAGATTGCCTCATTCTCATTAGTTGGGAAAAGGGGATCTTTTTGGTTGAAAATACACTACAGTGCACTCTCGTTATAAAGAACACTGATGTAACAAAATTTCATTATAAAGAAGTAAAATCTCTGGTCCCATATCTTAGATTTTCTTTGTACTCTTGTTTTTGCAAAGAAATTTCATTATAAAGAAACAATTTCATGGGTCCCAAGGACTGCTATATAATGAGAGTGCACGGTATTTGGACTTAATGAAAATTGTGTTAAAATTAAAGGTTAAAATGAAGTGTTCTCGTAGAGAGTCCAGATGAGATTCTGCGATGTGCACTTTTTCAGAGACTCGTCCCACATGTACAACTGCTAGTAGTGCTTCAGTCTACTGATTGATTAGCTCTTCACACGACACACTTAACATCTCACGGTGCCACAGTAATTTACAATAAAATGTTTTTTGTAGAAAAACAGAAAATACTACAAAGTTCTGTGTAATGGCATGGAAAATCTCATACAGTAAGGTTGCTAGCAATGAGTGAAACAACATTACACACTGTTCCATATGATATAAATGCATTATAGACTTGTATGTAATCCTGTGGAAATCGGCGAACAAAGCAAAGCTAGGTACATGCAGGTCAGCAATCAAAGCAAACAAAGAGTCAAATTATCGCAATAATAGAATTTTCATATCGGCAATATTTCTTAGCAATAATCTACTGACATATAAATCAAATATCTCACAAATTCCCAGCTACTTCTGGCAAGAAGAAAACTTACAGGCCATGTCTTTTCAGTCGGCGTCCCAAGAACTCTCAGCACGCAGCACAGCTGTTCAATGTCGTTCTCACCAGGAAAGATGGGTGAGTTGTTGAGAAGTTCTCCAAAAATGCAACCCACGGCCCTGTAAAGAGGCAACAGAAGACACACCTGAAAAGACTACCCATCATATTTCATTGTCACTGAGACCCTACATGTATGTTGAATGTATGACTACAGCAGCCATGATATTACATAACAGCATGGATAACTATTCTGGCTAAAGAAAATTCTGGAGGAGCAACTTCAAATTCTACTGACCCCCTTCTTGTGCCCCCTTTTAATTTAGAGACCACTGATTTGTAAATTTCACACCTAAATCGAACTTCAAACTGAATAAATTAGCCAACAAGATAAGTACTGAAAATAAAGTTTTTTGTGTAGAATTCATACATACAAAGTCAGAGAACAGCTTCAATCTGTCAGCTCCATCTCTCTAATAACACTTCCTGTCTAGCATACAAGAATTGGCAATTTCCAGATCAAAAGCTTCTATGTGTGTTGGTAAATGGGTAATAAATGTCTAGATGGCCAAAATTGTTGTGATCAAAGATGGAATAAAATTATACTGTGTTTGTTCTTCAACAAAATAAAATGATAAAAACATAACACACTTTATCTCAATATGATGCTTTCATGATGCCTTCACAAACAAACAAAATACCAGAGCAGATCATGCAAACTATGCTTTTTTATTGAGGTGAATAATACAGCGTGTATCAAAAAAAAGTAGACACTTAGAAAAATAATAATTAAAAATTGTTCTCGTTGATTTGAGATTATTTTTTGATGTGAATATTTTACCTTGGACCTAAGCTATCTGATGAACACTGTTGTATTGAAAGTATTCACGCATGAGTGAGCACAAACCCGCTTTTATGCAATCGGCCAAAATGCATTTGCGCACGAAATTGTTCTTATTGAATCAATGTTTAATGCCTCACAGACCGGTGCTGCAGAAGCCCTCAACTGATGTGCACAAGGATTGAATCCTCAGCATGCTCAGAGAAGAGCTATTATCAATTTTGTGACAAAAAAAGACAAAAATTAAGCACTGATTCAGATATACCCCCATAAAAAGAAAAGAATGTCATGTTTGCAAGATGAACTGTGAATTAAAAAAAATGAATTTTCTTCTTTTTCAGGGGTTGGGGGTAGGTAATTGTATCTGAATTATTGCTTTATTTTGTCTTTCTTGTCACATAATTGATATAAGCTCTTCTCTGAGCATGCTGAGGATTTAGAATGTAGCAAAAATGAAGCAATGGTTCAGATACAACCCACCCTACCCCTTCAAAAACAAGAAAATGCCATTTTCTTCAGTTCATATAGTTCATCTTGCAAACATGACATTTTCTCCTTTTTAGGGGGGTACTTCTGAATCATTGCTTCATTTTTGTCTTTTTTGCCACAAAATTGATATTACATCTTCTCTGAGCATGCTAAGGATTCAATTCTTGTGCACATCAGGTGAGAGCTTCTGCAGCACCGGTCTGTGAGGCATTAAACATTGACTACAAGAACACAATTCTGTGCGCAAATGCATTTTTGGCCTATTGGACAAAAGTGGCCTGTGCTCACTCATGCGTGAAATACTTTCAATACCAATAGTCTCATCAGATAGCTTAGGTCCAAGGTAAAATATTCATATCAAAAAATAATCTCTAGATCATAAAATATTTGCGTAATAAAATTTTTTCTGAGTGTCTACTTTTTTTTGATACACGCTGTATATCTAGATACATGTAAATTTTCCCACCCAACTGGTATCGACACTAGTTCCTGGGCTAAAATTCAGGCATGTTAATCAGAAACTGGATTGTTTTGAAGTAAACAGCAATGTGTATAACACTTCAAATATGCAGGATTTTCTCTAAAACGCAAATGTTATCAAGACATAAATTTTCTCCAAAACTCAAATGTTATCAAGACATTAATTTTCGACTCATTTTAATAGTTGTGTCTTAATTTTACAAAAAATAGTATTTATAGCCATCTTCAGTAATGTTTATCTTTGGAATTCACAGATAAGAAATTACTTGTTTCCTCAGCGAACCAGTGCACTATTAGTACCCCATTAAGGTTATATGTGGGTGAGCCGGTGCACCGTCAGCACACAAAATGTTAAATTACTCACCATAGATCTGCTCCCTCATCATATTTCCTGGCACCATATAGCAGCTCTGGAGCACGATACCACCTTGCAATTTAAACAAACAAACAAAGAAAAAAATACATATATAAGTAAATGGTTAAATAAATAAATAAATAAACAAATAAATAAATGAATAAATAAATAAATACATACATAAATAAATACATAATAATAATAAATAATATCAGTCAAGTTCTGATGTTATGAGGATAATTCCTTGGTGAAAAAGTATGCTTCAAGTTTGACCGTGGTTTAAAGTAAATTAGCCTGTTGCAGAAATGAAAAAGGAAAAGAATAGTTGTCATTCTCAACCACCCTCACCCCCCCCCTCCCCCCGACACCACCACAGAGTAAGTTTTAAGTACCTTTCACACAGCTCCCCAACATCTGCCATTAAAATTTGAGTAACTGTGTTTCCGAAACTAAACATAATACATATTCATGAACAAACAGTTCATAAATATAGGGACTGCATTTTCTCATACCTGCCAAACCTCGCGACATGAAAAATCTTACTGATATTGATTTAGAAAAATTGTATTCTTAATGCAAATTGAAGATAAATATCTTTTTTTTCTTTTAAGGTTTTTATTGGTTTTCATAAATAAGAAACATTACAAAAACAATAATCATGTATAAATCAACGTAAAAAAAAAATCACAAAAAAAGAACCGAATGTAACTAACTAAACATAACACAACATTAATATTGATGGCTTACATACACATAAAAACAAATCTTAAACAGTTTAGAACACATTCTCAACTGGGGACCAGAAGATAAATATCTTACTATGTCAAAATCACATGGTATAAGTATCCTGCACATTCTTCAAAAAAATCTTATTCTGTGGATTTGGATGATATCTTACTAAATATGATAAAATCTTACTGGTTGGCAGGTATGTTTTTGACATGCCTTGCTTTGATCTCATATTACCTGGTAGCTACCTGATGACTGTACTGCCTGCCCTCATCATTGCTGAAGACCCTCGCTAACCCAAAGTCTGCAATCTTGAGGTGACCGGTTTCACTGATCAGCAAATTGGCAGGTTTCAGATCCTGAGTGAATGATAAAAGTAAATTAACACAGAAAAAAATATAAAAAACTACATGTAATATCGCAGTACACATGTTAAATCTTGTCATTGTATCCTGTATGAGCTGTAATTTTCTTTTTTTTTAAATAACGTTTTGGTGTGACTGGTGATTTAACGCAGGTTGCATGTACCTAATGATGACTGTGTACTTTAAGTGCCAGCAAATCAAAAGCAAGGAAATCTTGCACACATCACATATACATGAAACTAATTTTATCAATCAAGATGTACACACACACAAAAAAAAACATTTAGCATGATCAACTAATTTATTTCAAGTCTTTTTCCTTTTGAAACTTACATTTAGATCCACATAAATTAAAGCAGAGTAATTATAAATGCTAATACTTTGCACACTAATAATAGAAGGACCTACACTTTAAGTATATCTGAAATTGAAAAAAAAAATCAAATTAAACTGAATAGAATTTACATACACTGGTATATACAAGAAGGCCTACAAACAAATGTATACTCACCCTGTGCATGATGGAGTTTTCATGGCAATGCGCTATCCCTTTCAGCAGCATCAACATATAGCTCTTCACCTGAGATTCCGTCAGAGGCTGGTCTGAGTTTCGTATCACCTCGGAGAGATCCGAGAGCATGAACTCGAATACCAGCACGAAACCAGTGCCATGTGGAAACACATCTTTCAGTTTGACAACCTAAGACAAAATTGCAGAAAAAATGATTGTGCTGAGGAATTGTGATATCTGATTTGTACCTGTCGGTGTGAAAGTAGAATAAAAAATTTATCATACACGACTGACGTGTCAGTATATATAATGTATTTCATGAAGTTGAACATTTGTTATATTAACATGAAATTATGTTGTTTCATTTTTCATTGTGTTCCTATAAGTTTTACTTTGCACCATAGGGGTACCGAGGGGGTGTTTAGGCTTTTAAAACACCCTCTCTTTCTGCAGATTAAATACCCCTTTTTTCGTGAAAACACCCCCCCCCCTTGAATGTAGCAAATGATTGCTGTCAGACCTGATGACCTTCTTTTTTTCTTGCTTGTAGCTTTGTTTTGGACCATAAAAAAGGTTTCCAGCTGACCCGATGCCTTTTTTTCTGCTCATCATTTCATTTTGCCCCATCAGACAGATTATCTCTTTTGTTTTGCTTGTCACTTTGCTTCAGATGATAAATCACCCCCTTTGCAAAATCCTGGGTATGCCTCTGCTTTGCAAAATATCATATCATTTAACAAATAACATGCAAAATTTGAGCACTGATTGATAAGATTTTTGTTAATTTTGAGGTTCCACCACAACTAACCCTGGGGCCCGATTCACGACACTGGACCAACTACAATTACCATGGCAACAGGGATCATTAACTGTAGCAGCCATATTTAGGTTTGGGTGTGATTCTCGAAACTCAAGTTAGGATCATTAGCTCTAAGTCGAGCTCTAAATTTTAGGTCGTCCGTGAAGCGTCTCTAACTATTGTTCTCTGACACGGTTGACTGACAATAATGCAGAATGCGCATGGGCATAGCAGGCTTTTATGGAAAGCGTCTTTAACAAGGTTGGCATATTTTTCGGTCATATTCTTATTTCCCACCCAATCGTCCGGGAAATATAAATTTCTCCCATTGACTTTGTACATGAGGAGGCAATTTTATATCGGACAGTGTCCGGGAAATATGACAAGAAGTGGGAAATATGCCAACACTGGTCTTTAATATGCACCTGTCGCTGGAGCAATGTCGAATCACCACAATAGAACAATATGCAGTCATGAACACAATATCAGCACACGTCGTGTCCCATACTTTACAATTTTAATATATTCACAAATCACCGTATCTTCCGTTTCAAACATTATGTACTAATATTCACATAGATTCATGAATGATACTTTTCCTCCAGTATAAATCAATAATTTTATTAACAGTGTACTTTTTATACATTGATTAGATGCTATTATTTTTCATGGATCAGTGCATAAAACACATTCAAAAATGAAATCAAAGTAAATGATGTATGAAGCAAAGACGAACAAAATCGGGGTTCCACTGCTATTAAGTCAGGCAGGAAAAATGGCATTATATATAATTTCTAAATATCGGTACTTTTCTGAATTTTAATCTCTAAAATAGAATTGGGTCAATGATAGTACATTGGAGAAACCTTACATATGGCATGTTATATTATCTAACGCTCAAAAACAGATTAAGGCATGACATTATCGACGACCATGCTTGGTCAAGTCTAGATTATAATTGATTAAGATCGATTACAACTTAGAGCTGGAGTTGGATTTAGAGTCGGTTTCGAGGAAGGTCCGGCCCAAGTTCAGCCCAACTCTAACCCGTTAGGATGGTCCTAGGTCGGTTTCGTGAATCTACCCCCTGTACCCTAATGGAGGTTGAATAACTATCACACAGACAACTACCCCACACAGCAATGGAAATTACAACCACACTATCCCCTCCCCTGGTCAATTCATCTTATTAACCCTCATTCCCAACCTCAACAAAATGGTAATACTCACATGAGGGAGAGCTTATTGTCACCGGGCTAGTTATTTGGGATCGTTGTGGGGGTGATGGCAATTGAATTGGGTGATATCTGTCCCGAGAATAATTGTCATCTGTGGGGAAATTCCGGGGGGGGGGGGGGGGGGGGTTATTGTCTGGATAAATAATCTGTTACTAGTATAACGTAAATAATACTTACATATTGGTTCTCCTCAATCTCTTGTAAAGCCTTTATTTCCCTGTCAGGAAAATTATACCAAAGGTAAATGTGAAGACATCAAATGGGTTTAACTCAATAAAGTTCATGATACCATTAACTCTTAACATGCCAGGGAAATTACAGCTTAATAGACATTATGTATATTGTGTGGTGCAGATTTGCGACTTCGGCATGTCAAGTGTTAAGAAATACACTAGAGACATTATTAATGGCATTCCTACTTGAGAGTTAAATCTTTAGAACTAGAATGAAAGATTTAAAGGGTAAGCACTAATCTTCTACGTTTACTTATTATGCTTGAGAATTTTGAATGTCTTCTTGGAAACCCATCTGTGTTATTTTCAGTATGTACATTTCAGTCCTTCTGTTCATAAACTTACTGATCTTTTTCTTGCACACAGACTTCTCTTTGATTAGTGATATGCACTTAACTATACAAGAATCATGTATTATTATTATTATTATTATCATCACCATCATTGATAATTAGACTCCATCTGAACATGGCGATTCATATACATGTATGTCATCACAGTCAAATTTATTGTAGTTTTGAAGCTTGGAACACGATATTCAATGAATGCTGACATATGTACATTGTAATGTTTAATGTCCATTAAATGTTGTTTTAGAACACATATTTGCTTTTGTCATGCAAAATGAAATAATACCAACCAATAAACAATTCAACCTTTTTCAAGGAGCTTAATGTATACTTGTATATTACATGTATTTTGCAGATAAGGCCATCTTCGAATAAACACTTAAATTACTGTAACAATTAATAGAATGTTACCTTAGAGCAGTATTTGGTATGCCATCATCTAATTTCCTGAGAGGAACTTTTTTCAAAGCAACTATTTCACCTGTCTGTAAGATCAAAAAATGAAAGCAACTTACTAGAAACATTGTACATAAGTTTACATAGTTATGTTTTGAAAGTGTAACTTGGTGCAAATACAAACATAGTAGTTCAATTGGATCTTTACAAGAACATTGCTTTGTTGTAGGTGATGATTATTCCACCAAATGCGCATGCATGTCTCAGCATCTTGGCACTCTAAATTTTCTTATATCTATCAAGATACAAGGCTAAATAGCAATACTCGTACAAAATATTCCTGTTTTTATTCCAAGAGGAATATATTGCTAGAATGATGCTGCACTACCAGATCTTACTATGGAAGGTTTCCGAATGTAAAAAAAAATAAATAAATGAGCATTGTACGAACATTGCCATGAATTAATTGCAAGCCAGAGTAAACAGCTTCACAACTGTCAGACTGTCTTTACATGTGTAATTGGCAGGAAAGTGTGCCATCTACAACAAGGCATTGAATTTGCCGTACATCTAAATGTATGGAGGAGTAAAACCAATTACAGAGTAGGATTCCACTGGCATAGCAAAATCTTAATTCTGATGCACTTATGTATTATAAAATAAGCATTCAATTAATCTGCTTAAGAATTAGCAGCAAAGATGTATATTCAACTCCTTTTTAACATTGTGTTTTGTGGCACTTTGTTTCTTATTTCAGTTTTCTGCTGATCTGCAGATTAAATTACATTTGGGTCATGAAAAAAGGTATTAAAAAAAAAGGTTCAGAATCTGACACAAAGTCATCCTGCAGGCTGCACTATGGACCCGCTCCAAAAAATAATAACCAATTATTTTGGTTCAAAACAAAAATTGTCCACTCCTCCATCAAGATTAGAATGACCTGATGCCACAAGATGAACAATATCAGAGCACTTTAACAACTGTAGTTTTCACATACAGGTAATTGTTTTGGATTGTCTAAATCAATCTGTCCAAATTTGATTTACTGATATATGTTTTTATTTTGAGCCACCATACAGTCTCTAAATTTGCAATTATAAATCATCACATAAGAATTGAATTGAAATTAATTTTTAAAATTTGATGGTCATGTACACATGTTTGCATGGAATCGCCATTATTCTTTTGATAACTTTATTGAGGGTCCACATTTCTATCAATGTTAGTTGGGTTTAGTTTACAAACAAATTATTATAACGATTAGACTCAATATTTTGCCATGTGCCTATGCAAAAGCCATCAACTGTACGTCATGTGCCTATACAAAGGCCAATGAGGTAATACATAATGACTAACGTTACAGTTAACAGCCTTTGCATAGGCACACGATTTAAGGTCATGCTACGAACGTGACTTCTTAATTTTGTTATGGCGTGGCAACAGGTTTTCATATTGACTATATTCAGTGTACAATACCCCACTTACTTCAATGTGTTTTGCCTTGAAGACAATGCCATGTGCACCTTCTCCGATTCTTGCCAGTATGGAGTACTGATTCATACTGTCTCCGGGTTCTCTACTAATCCTGTAATAATAACAACAACAACAATGAAATAAATAAGAACACAGATTTATTCATCTATTCATAATGTGCAAACATCCATCCATAGGATGCTCAAAGCAGTCAGTTAGTTAGTGTTCTTGTTGTTTAAAGTCTTTAGATGCATCTTCAAATTGTTCTTAAATTTGTCATCAACCGTCCCAGACATCAAATTGATGTGGGAAATTTATTCCCCAGACAGGACCTATTGATGGTAAAGTTGAACATCAAAGCTTCTGTCCCCAACTTTTGTGATCCAATCTTCTTCAATTTAGTGGGTGTGGTAAGTGATCATCAAATAGATTTAGACCTAACACGTTAGATCTAGATCTACAAGTAGATCTAGTAAACAAAATCATGCTAATAAATTGGTGCCATCATGGCCAACTAGTAAAAGTACTACTAGCATTCCATTGGCATTGTTGATTGTAGATCTACAGTGATGTAAATCAGCTGGGAACTACATTAGCACCAAAAAGTGTCTCTTCATATAGGTGTGGGCATGATAGTCTCCGATTTATATTGCTAACACGCACCGATTATATCAGGGCCGTCACAAATTAAATTGGCGACCGTTGTCTATTCTGTACACTTATCGATCACACACAATAAACAAACACAAATTTGCGCATGTGGGACAAGGGTCTACTCGATCTATGGATAGACTACGTTTAATTAGACTTCTTCTCCAAAACATGTACTCTCTTACATTCACTGACATTTCCTCATCATCATCATTTCACAATAGAACACAGAATTACATTTTTCTACACACTTACGATAAAATGCGCCACAAATATTTCTTCAATTCTCGACAACAGCTCAAGATGACGATATTTACGTGATGCCAAGGCAGCAAAGTAGGCGTGCTCAAGTCGTTTTATTGAAAACATTGAAAACAATTCCGTCCATCCATTCACCCATTCATCATCAATCGCAATAATATCCCTTAGGCCCTACACATGCGTGGTTTTTATCGATATAAATCCGAGATAATTGATCTGTAATAATGAAAGTAATGATTGTTATGTTAATAATGAGTTAGACGAGAGGATTCATAGCCTTTTTTTCCATGGGGGAAGGGGGCTAGGATTAATTAATTAGATCAGTCCCATTAGGATTAATTAATTAGATTAGTCCCATTGCGTAATTGAAATTAGCAATATGTACATAGAGAGACTGAATTATGACTTGATAAATAAATAAACTAATGAATTAAAAATACTAGCAATAAGATATGAATAAACAAATATTGCTGGTTGTCCGGCAGAGGGGAGCTGGCGTGTATTCCCGGCTTTTTGAAAGATGTTGACTTGTGTGATATTTGCACGTGACGGCATGACGGAGTGGGGGGGGGGGGGTCTACGAGATATCACAATGCTTTGGTTTAGTTTGGGGATAGCCAATGGTTTTTGGGTGGGAGACAACCTGGGCCCTTCTGCCGGGAACATAATGCTGGTGCCCTTCGGCCGGACATAAACGAAACAAGAATACCTTATTCGATTTGTAACAGCTTCTGTTTTGTATTGATTATATTGTATGATTTATTTTGTGACTATTATGTTTATGCTCAGTTGTTAATTTTGTTTGTCTTTTGTTTTGTTTTGTTTTGTTTTGATGATGATCCTGAATGTAAGGATTTCGAATTTGAATTGCATGATTTTTTTTTGACATGAAATCTGTTGAGATAGATGATCTGCCATAATGATTTAGACGAGTTAACAGCCATTTTTAGGACTAATTGATTAGATTAGTGGCATTAGCTCAAAACTGATGTATTTTGTTTTGGGGTCATAAAATCTGAAACCACAGTTTACAATATATCTCGTGCTTTTAATTGGTGAGAATTTTTTTTTTGGGGGGGGGAATACTGGATTTTCTGTAAATTATATAGATAATGTGTATTACTGTATAAATACACGTCCATTAGTGGACATAATAAATCATAATAACATAATAAACAATAAACATAATAAACCATAGGCCTACTCTCTTATCATTGGCTCTATGCATTTAAGCCTTTAACTGTACTTCACCTACTCTCTTTAAAAAATAAAAAAAAACTGAAAATTTTTCACTCTTTGAGGAGTGAATGTTAAAAAGAAATGGATTTACAGTGAAAATGGCGTGAACGTGGGTATTTTTTAGTCATTTTGGCAAGGATTCAGCGCACTGTCGGGAATTCCCAGTGATCTGAGGTCACTTCGAAATGAGTGAACTCGGAATACACTTCGTTCACTCAAAGTTCAATCTAGATTCACTCCTTTTTAACGTTTACTCCTTAAAGAGAGAACAATATCACCTATTTTTAAAGAGAGGGATATCACATTATAACTAGACATTTCCGTTTTATGATAAAAGAAAACTGACATCCATGATGATTTTAGTTCATTTCATGAAGAAAGTCCACCATTTCGCATCTCCTTTTCAGATGAGCAAAAACTTACCAGAGGGTACTAGGGAGACACCCCTTCCCCTATAGATCCTCCCCAGAGACGGTTATGGATATTCAGTTATGTGCAGAGGCGTCGATCCTGATGGGGGCATTCTCCCCCCCCCCCCCACCACACACACACACAAGCATATCAGCCCCCCCCCCCATAATTTTAGCAAATTGGAAAATTTATAAACCGTAATAAATATAAAAAACAGTACAAGGCAATACACACTGCAAAAAGAGCGGTGCTAGATTGAACACCACGGGTGTTCAATCTAACACCGCTCCAACTTCTATAGAGGACCATACCGAGAGGTGTTGAAACCATGCACACTGGGATGGTGTAGAAAAGTAATCACTTGGCACTTCTTGGTGTTAATTTGACACTACAGCTGGTGATGTTTGTGACGCTGCGCTGGTGTTAATTCAATAATGACACTGTATGGTGTTGATTTGACAACGCTGGTGTTAATTACAGTGGTCTACCACCGGCCCGGTATACTTTCAACACCTGTCAGTGTGGTCCTCTGTTGCAGTTGGAGCGGTGTTACTTTGGTGTAAATTTTTCTTCTTGTTGAAGTTAAACATCAAGAAGAATTAACAGGAACTAACCCCCTAAAAGAACGTTTTAGATTTTGAAGTGACACCCATGGGTGTAAATGTAACACCATAAATGAACACTGGAAATTTAACACCAGCTTGGTGTTGCATATTTAACACAAGCTTTTTGCAGCGCAAAACCATTGAACTTAACATAAATATAATGCGTAGAACACTTCGCCGCCCGTTCTCCGACCCCCCCCCCCAAAAAAAAAAAAAAAAAAATCAAAATCAAACTCTGGCTATACAGATAGGCCCTGTATGACATTACTTTTTTTTCAAATCTAATTATCCAACAAAACACAATACAAACCATTGGGGGGCAGTGGCGTAACTACGGGGGAAGCACGGCGGGCACGTGCCCCCCCCCCCAATCCGTCGGCAAGAAAAAACAACGAAAGAAAAATACAAAACTGGGGCGAACTGAGCTAAAATTGTACTTAGTGCACACTGTCATTACATGATGTACACCATGCGCGTGTATAGACTTTCAAAATGGACCCTAAACACGTATTTTCTGTCGATCTCAGAATACCCTAAACAAGTACTGTAATTTTCGGCGATCTCAGAATACCCTAAACAAGTTTTTTGAAGTCTGACGATTTTGATACCCTTTTAACTTTACGCGTGTACATCGTCCGACCGTAAAAAACAACCATTTTCACGCGGTTTTTTTTTCACACGGGCATGGTGTACACGTCGGTCGACCCCCCCCCCCCCCCCTCCGGGGTGCACCTTTTGAAATAGACACTACGTTTTCTTCTCCATCTTTCCCCAAAGAAATTATTTTCGCTTTCAAATCCGCGCGCTCTAGGCGCTCGCTCGCAGGACTGCCTCCCTATACTTCGAACCAGCAATAATTATGTAGGTACTATATAGTTACATGCCCTCATCAAAATCAAACAGTTTGGTGTAGAAATTCCTCCTTGATAATCTATTACCCACGTGGTACACCTTTTGCTCATGCGCCATTCCGTATTCCTGTAAAATTAGATTTCAAATCGGATAGAGGGTTATATATTACTTGTACCATTCCATTTGTGCCCAAACTTAAGTAAAATTTATTTCAAATTATTATAAAATAATACACCATAAAATGTGCTTTTTTAAATTAGAGATTAGATTATTTCTAACAGCTTGCTCGCTACGCTCGCTCTCGGAATTGCCCTTTTTGTAACAATATGGATGAAAGAATACACCACAAAACGTGGTTTTTCTCCTGGGATTTTAATTGTTTTTCAAAACTGCTCGCTCGCGGAATTCCCTTTTAACCAATAATGACATACATGCTAAATATATTTCTGTGAAAATAAAAACGAAAAATGACAAGTTTATTACTAAATTATTACAAAATGGTTACATTGCCAAACAAAACCCAATATTTTCAGTACCCCTATCGTATGCTTGGTTTTTGCGCACCGCTTAACATCCACTATCTGAAAATACAATTTCGGAGGTGCGACTGTGTGCCCCCTCAATGAGTTGACCTAAGGTACGCCACTGGGCGGGGGGGGGGAGGGGGAAGGCAAACTCCTCCTCTGGCTTAAATATAATACCCGCGCACACATCCGATGCAAGGGCACACACAATGACACGCGCACATGTACACATTTCTGATATTCGTAAAGTGAGGTAATTGAGGAATTTAGACGTGTTTTAGGATGCTGTGATTCAGAAAACAGAAATATCGGCTAAATTTTGTTGCTTCCTAATCGTGTGAACTACCAAAACGTTGACTTGACAACCACGGGGGGGGGGCACAGTCGCCACAAAGTGTACACCATGCGCGTGTGAAAAAAGCGTAAAAATTTTTGTTTTTCATGGTCGGGCGATGTACGCGCGTACAGTGAAAAGGGTATCAAAATCGTCAAAATCAGGAGAAAGGGGTAGGCCTATACTTTTAACAGAAGGTTTACTCTAGTTAAAGGGTATCTTTTCAAAATTGAATACAGTATAACTGTCTTATTCTGAGATCGGTTTAATTTAAAGGGGTATCATTCCAGAATTGAATACTTGTTTAGGGTATTCTGAGATCGACAGATAATTACTTGTTTAGGGTCCAGGCATTTTGAAAGTCCATACACACGCATGGTGTACACCTTGTAATGACAATGCCCCCCCCCCCCCGGGGGGGTCGACAGCTAATTTGACAAGGAAACGGGCAGCTTTACGCATACGCAAGTGTGCGCTTGATGGCGCGCTAGCCGTATACCACAGCGCGCCTCATGTGCGTTGTCGATGGTAACCACGAAGAGACGTACGCTTGGCAGCGTCACTTCCCTAGCAACAATCAGGTGGATGATTCATAAAATATTTTAACATGGGCGAAGGAGGAGACCCTTTCTCCTCCCTCACCCATGTAACGTGAAATAAATGCTTTAAAAAAAATGCTGCACGGTAAATGAAATGTCTTCAACCCGTGTAGTTGGTGTTCTCCCAAGACTGGCCGAATTTGGTGAAACAACGACAGAGAATGAAGAAACGACACAAACACCGAAGATCCGAGTCATTGGTCCTGCAGCCAGTAAGCGGGTATCAAGGGTAAGAAATAACATTTGTAGAAAAGTTTTATAATAGAGATAATGGTGATGATGATGATTATGATGATGATGATGATGATGATGGTGGTGGTGGTGGTGGTGGTGGTGATGATGATGATATAACTGTTACACACAACAAAAAAAGTAACTACCACCTTTTCCAAACTACGTACCATAACTTTTTTAAAAAATGGCTTTCAGCAAAATAATTTGGCAGGAATATTTCAACACTCACTGACTGACTTCTGACTTCTGTGTGAAAATAGGATTGATCCGTCAAGCCATGCATGGGTGAGCATGCATTAACCCAGTAAAACGGGGGGGGGGCACAATGTGCCCCCCACCACATTTTCCTTCGCCACTTCCACAATTTTTGACGAAATTTCATCAAACTTGGTGACTTTTCCTAAAATATTATGGCAAACATTTTGGTGTATATAATTTAGGGTTACCCGTGATATCGTGTTGCCATGGCAACCACATTTTGAAGGTCACGTGTGTCATTTTTTTATGTTTCATTGGTTTTTCACTATTCAAAAGAGTTACTGTCACTTGTTTTTCGTTTCTTTTATCTCATGTGTGACATGAAACTTATGTTTCATCTATTAAGAACACAATCAATTTCTTTCGTTTTTTGTTTTGTTTTTGGCGCTAAAACAATAAAAACAATAAAAAAATATTGAAAATTCATTTTTCTTGTTATTTTTCTTTATTTCCCATGTTTTATTACTATATTATTCAAGTTTTGATGTATCAAAGTGTAATTTCATCAAAGAGGTGTACCAGAATGAACAAAAAAAGAATCATTTATCCATGTTATTTGAACTTTTTGGCACAACCAACAGTGCATAGTAATAATTATGTGCGTATACGCACTGCATTAGCACTGCATGCATGGTAACACAAAATATGAACCCCAAACAGGCAAAGTTTACTCAAAATACTTATTTTCTACCAAGAAATATGTTATCTTGTATGATTATTGACAAATTTATCAATTGTAAATGCATTCATGTGATATTAAAGACAAACACTTAGAAATATCCAACAAAATCCCCCTTTTCTATGTATTTCATTATATTATGGTATATAGCGCCCCCATGTAGTGACCTTGAGAAATTTGGATGATTGCGATTTGTAGAGTTTTAGTTGTTTTATATGTGTGCCAAATTTGAGAGTGGTTAGTCCGACAATAAAGATTTTAGAGAGGGGGGCACAATGTGCCCCCCTTGGTACGGAGAACCAAAAATAGTAAAATAATGGTAAGTAATGACATTTTTTGTTTTACTTATAAAGTGTGCTCACTCAACCATGACATGGTTACAACCTCTTATGTTCATATAACATGTAAAGATACATTATGCTGAAAAATATTGGATTTCAATTTTGCAATAAAATTAATGGATTTTACAATTTCAAAACTAAGGAAGGATGGAAATTTTAAAATTGAGCTCACTGAAGCGTAAAATATGCAAAAAGTGTCATGAGAGATGTAAGGGGTGAATTGTAGATGATTAACATAAATTGCACTTAATCATTCACCAGAAACAGAATTTGTCAAAATTCTGTATCACAAATCCCCCAAAATGACCCTTGTGACTTTTGAAAAGTGACATTTTCGCCTTCAATATGTGCTCACTCATGCATGACTTGACGGATCAATCACATTTTCACACAAAAGTTAGTCAATCAGTGCAGGAACACCCTTGCCAAATTATTTTGCTCAAAACCGTTCCTTTAAAAAGTTATGGTATTTTGAAAAAGGGTGTAGTTACTTTTTTTGTTGTGTTTATGTCGTAGTTGCTAATGATAGTAAAGATGATGATGATATTGAGGAGGATGACGATGTGTATATTGGTGGCGGTGGTGATTGTAAAACAGTCATGATGACGATAATAACGATGATAATAATAATATTGATAATAATAATAATGATAATGATAATAATGATGATAATGATGAAGATGATGATGATGATGATGATAATGATGATGACGTTGAGGAGGATGACGATGTGTGTTTTGGTGGCGGTGGTGATTGTAAAACAGTGATGATGACGATAATAATGATGATAATAATGATATTGATATTGATGATAATAATGATAATGATAATGATGACGATAATGATGAAGACGAAGATAATGATGATAATGATGATGATGTTGAGGACGTTGACGATGTGTGTTTTGGTGGCGGTGGTGATTGTAACACAGTGATGATGACGATAACGATGATGATAATGATGATAATGATGATGATGTGGATGCTAATGATGATGATGATGGTGGTGGTGGTGGTGATGATGATGATGATACTGATTATGACGATTATGATAATGATGATGACCACGACGAGGAGAAGAGGATAAATAATGGATGAAACTTAGTATTACAAGTGTTGAAAATGGTAGCAATGATGAGGATAATGGTGATGGTGAGAAGTTAGATGGTGATGATAACGATAATGATGATGATGATGGTGATGATGATGATGATGATGAAATGATGATGATAATTGTGGTGGTGGTGATGATGATGACAATGATGAAGATAATGATAATGACGATTGATGATGTTGTTCTTGTAGTAGTTAATGATTGTTGAAAATGATGGTGCTGATGACGATGTGATGGTGGTGGCGGTGGTGAGGGTATGGTGGCGGTGGTGAGGGCGGTGAGGGTATGGTGGCGGTGGGTGAGGGGCATTACAGTGATGATGATGATGATGATGATGATGATGATGATGATGATGATGATGATGATGATGATGATGATGATGATGATAATGATGATGACGGATGATGAGAAGAGGAAAATGACTGGTGATGGTGGTAAGATTAATTATTGGATATGTGTGGTGACGATATTTTTTTCTTCAGTTTTTGTGCATTGCATGTGACATCTCCGCTTTCAATAAATTTATCACAGGGCCTCACCAAATCTATTCGCAAGCCGAGCGACCAAGGGATAAACACCGAGCCCGTAGAATGGCAACCGCAGACTTCTCCGGAGATGATCATCTCGACGGGCCCTGCTCAACGAGATGCACTCCATCTTCCGTCACTCGATGACGACTTCGACACGTCCAGCCCAGAGCGGGACAGCGGCCTCGACGGCGTGTAGGCAAGAGAGAGATATTCCCAATAATATAAGTCCGGCAATCATCAACATCGAAATTGTCGGCATTATCAGATTGATTGCGATATTGTGGTATATTGATTTGTTTTCCCAGAAATGTGTGGGATGGTTTGTTATTTGCGCAAGGGTATGCGCTAAAATATATAGGGTCGGACATAAGTAAAATCCGGGATATGCATATCATTCTGTGAGCACAATCCGTTCAGCCACTTTACGACTCACAAGTAAAGAGAAAGTAATTGGCTGAGGAATCGTCGAAATAAATAGGACGTACAGTATAGAGCAATACCGGAATGAAAAATTTGCGCAGATAATCAAATTTTGTGGTCTGCAACGTCCCAATACTATGATCCGATTGATTTGCATAATAGGCATTGATTGATGCATTGAGGTTGGCGTTTATGCTAAATGATACGAGGCATGAACGCTGCTTGCCTGTGATTGGCCCTTTACCTGGCAAGCCGTTACCAGGGATAAGAATCCTCGAAGAAATGTGTCTGCCTGCGATTTTTCGACTCAATGTGTCCATTTCTGTCAGTTATCTTGAAAAAAATATACAACTCGTTCATTAACTTTGATGTATTGACGGTTCGATTCATCTGATTTATATCTGTGATTGTGGCCTTAAAACAAGGTGAAATCTAATGAGGTCGAAAGTGCATGTCTGTTTCGCTCTCCGTGACGAAATTGAACTCGTCACTATCTGTGAATCCAAGAAAACCTTGATCGATGTTAGATTCGTCACTAGTACACGAACCGGGTTAATAATAAACAAAGTCTCTGGAATAATTAGAAGACAACTCCATTGTAAAAAAATGACTCATAGTACATAACACCATGCTTAATGATGCCTAACTCAATATTCGCATAAGTTAAGGTCAATTGACCCTCTGAAGGTCATCAGGAGTCAAATCTGACTACCTCTCCGCGATCTTAATATAAAGCTTGGGGGGGCAGTGTCATTCATACGTGTACACCAGCGCGTGTGAAACCACGCGTAAAAAGGTTTGTTTTGCACGGTCGGCACGATGTACGGCGTGACATTGCAAAGGGTGATGAAAATCGTCGCCAAAATCAGGAAAAAGGGTATACTTTTTAACACGGCTTTACTCAAAAGGCGTATCTTTTCAAAGCTTGAAATACTTGTTTGGGTTTCTGAGATCGACTTTCATTCACTTGAGGGTTCCTTATTTTCGAAAGTCCATACACGCCGCATGGTGTACACCCCGGGATGGCATATACTACATGGTGAAATTTAAGTTTTCATGCTTAGTAAATTTTGCACAATTCTTGGTCATTTTGGCAGGCTTAACCGTCTACTAAAACGAGTTGGATGTTCGTGCAGGCTATTTTCATGGGCAGTTTGAAAAAGGGGTTTTTACTGGACAGTAGTAATAGAGTACACGTTTTGAAAAGGTACGTATACTTTGGCAGCGACGTATTAAGGGGGCAACGGGTACGCAGGCGCCACTTTTGGGTGCAAAAATCGTAAATAAAAAAAAAAAATGACTAGTTCGGAATCTCATGAACAAGGAGTTGTGAATCAAAGAAGCTAGCAGCGTCAGAAGTTGGAAGGGGCGCGATTTCAGCGCTTACCGCCGGGCGCATTTTTTTCTTTTTTCAGATACGCCACTGGCATTTGCGTGCTTATTACAGTTTGTAGGTCGATGCAACATCACCGTTGTCGTTGACCTTTTCAAATTTGTTGTTTCAGCTGAAATTGAAGGAATCAGACCACATGAAATATGGGCTAATAATGTTGCTTCTAATCATCGTGTGGATTACGAAAAATGTTACTTTGAACACATTGCTTAGGAAAGAACGGGCATTGCGAGCTTTACTCATGTTGTGACGCGCTAGCGCAATACGCACAGCACCGCCTCATGTGCGTTATATGCGATGAACCACGGAAGAACGTCACGCTTGCAGCATCACTGGTCCTAGCAACAATGAAGTGGATTCGATGATTCATGAAAATATTTTAACGATGGGCGAGAGAGGAGACCCTTTCTCTCCCTCACGCCATATAACCTGAAATAAAATTATTTTTTAAAATAATGTTTGCACGGCTAAATGAATGTCTTCAAACCGTGTAGTGTTGGCGTTCTCCCAAGACTAGCCGAATTTGTCGAAACAACGACAGAAAATGAAGAAACGAGCTACAAACACCAAAGATACGAGTGCATTGGGCGCGCGCAGCCCAGTAACGAGTATCGAGGGTGAGGAATAGTATTTCAAGTGGTAATTTTTAGAAATGGATTAGTGGCATGATCAGATGACATGAGTGGTTGGTGGTTGTGATGAGATGAATGATTGATTGATGATGATGATGATGATGATCGTGATGATGACGAAGAAGAATGATGAAGATGATGTTAATGAGATTGATGATTTGCCTGATGTCGTAGTTGTTAATAATATGTGAAGATGATGATCGTGGTGATGAGGATGGCGATGTATTTTGGTGGCAGTATGTATGAATGTTGAGATGATGATAATGATGATGATGATAATGTTGATGCAGTGATGGTGATGATAATGGTAATGATGATAATTAAGCGATTACGATAATGATGATCACCACGACGAGAAGAGGATGAGTGGTGGGTGGGTGGTGGTTGTGGTAAGACTTATGAACAAGGGTTGAAAATGGTAAATGAGGAGGAGGAGGAGGAGGATTTAATGACGCGTGAAGGCAGCTAGAGGAGGATGCGCGTTGGGTGGTGGCATGAAGATAATGATGTATGATGATGATGATGATGATTGATGATGAAATGATGATATGATGATGGTGGGGGAAATGTGATGACTCGATGAGCGATGACGACGACTGAGGGGGGGGGGGGGGGGGGGTATGATGATGGTGATCGAGATTATTGTTAATCGTAGTGATATTGTTGGTGATCGACGATGATGATGTGGCTGACGGTGGTGAGGGTATAATAGGCGATGATGGATGACACATGATGATTGAGGAGGAGGATGATAGTAATCGCGTGATGATGGATGGTAGTGGTGGTAGATGATATCAGTTATCGATGATATTTAGGTGATTACGATAGCATGATGATCAACGACGGAATTGAAAATGATAAATGATGAATGAGGAGGAGGATCATTAATGACTGGTGAGGAGCTAGGAAGGAGGATGAGACTGGGTGGTGATGATGATAATGATGATGATGATGATGATCGATTATAATTGTGATGATGATGACGACAACGACGATGCTGGTAATAATGATGATTCGTTAATGATCATTGAATATCGATGGGATGAAAATGATGGTGATTGATGATTGATGATGGATGACGATGATGAATATGATGATTAATGATGATGATGTTAAGATAGTGGAATATTTTGGGAATATGGTGATGGAAATGATGCATGATGTCATGATGACGACAGTGCCTGAGATGACAATTGTGGTGTCGGTGATGATGGTGATGGTGATGATTATGGAATGATGATGATTATATAATGATGACTCCGACGATATGATGATGACAGGAAAAAATATAAAATGATTGGTGCGTTGTGGTGGTAACAACTTATCACAAATGGTGGCTATGCTATATCACTGGTAACGACGATAGGGTTTTTATTCGTTTTTACTTGGCGTTGCAATGTAACGTTGCCTTTCATTTAACTTCATCCAGGGTCTCACCATCTATTCGCAGCCGAGTGACCAAAAGGGGATAAACACCGAGCCCGTAGATGGCAACCGCAGACTCTCCGGA
>JZLH01S0605128.1:0-17779 GCA_001188425.1 Eucidaris tribuloides | reverse complement strand
TTCGATTTAACGGTAAATCGGAATATCTTAAAATAGATGATAGCAGATCTGGATCAAGCACACGACAGAGGGACAGAATGACTGTAAAAACAGGGGCTAATGGTTATAGCTACCGAGGCTCATACACCATCGATGGTCAGTTTATACCAGTACAACGCATGGACATGTTAGGGAATTCCCAGCCAGTGATTCAAAATGCCCAAAAGCGATTTGTTGTTGTAGGACGCCATGGTGATGAAGAACACATCACCGTTGACGGAGAAAAGGATAAATCATCTCACTCACTTGTGCCACCGTTTACTAGCATCGGTGATGTCACCAAACGTGGGGATGATGGGTTTGTCTACCAAGGTCACTGTAAATCTGACGGCCATTTTGTGCCGATGGTTCGCTTGGACAAATCTGGAAATCGTCACCCGGTCTTGCAGAATTCAATGGGCCAATATTACGTTGTTGGTATTGACGCTGAATGTGAATTTGTTACATTCGGTAAAACAGATAACGGACATAACATTCTACGTGATGCAGAACCAGGATGCAAGATACACCTTCCCACCATTTCTGTTCATGACACATATCACGATTTGTCTGTCGACTTTTCAGATGAGCAATGTAGGACAGGTTTTATCGACGCTGCACACATTCATATTCAGACCAGTGTCCATGGCAAACATGGCTCCCCTTTAGACAACAAACAAAAGGAGACAAAGGATACAATTATGAGTCTGATGGATCAGAATGTGACAGTGAATGTGATAGTACTCAACAGCCTAATCCTAGGGCAGAGCGTGGAGAATACAACTATGACGAGTATTCCAGACACTCATCAACATCTCAAAGTGACCATGCAGATACAACTGAAACAATGAGACAAGAAAATCATAGGATCGGGAGTTCTGAGGTTCGACAAGGAAAAAGCCCAGGTGAATATCGCGACAATCATTCGCCTCTGAACTCTGATAGTCCAAATGAGGATCATTATGTGCTGTCAACACAAAGCAGTAACCAATCTTCTGATGCGAGAACGCAGAGAAGTGTATCCCAGACAGACGTAGCAACTATGGATGACAAAGATGCCGACATAGAGCGACAAGAACCTCGGAAACGACGTGAAAGTAATGTCAAATATATTGGAGTGATGGACAATACAACGCCGTCCACAACTACTGGTGACAGCAGAATTGCAGACGCCCCGCTACTTGAGGCAATGGATTCTGAACCTGGACAACATTCAGGTGCTAAATTAGACACACAATTGAAAGGACCGAGAAAGGCAGAGAAGGCAGAACTCAACAGGAAACAGACTATTCGAAATACGGCAGTGCATAATGTTACTGGCAGGCCGGATACCAAACCCGGACAAATTCGAAAACATGTTTTCGCAACTCCACAGTCGACGTTGGCTAAAACTGTTCCACTTGGTCAAATAGGTAATGACAAACAGAGTTCCGAGCCACTCATTGCTGGTGATACGACCATGACGTCAAACTCCAAACTACCAAGTTTACCCCAAGCGTCGGTACTCCCCAGCATCGAAAATGCAGACAGTGAAAACAAGGAGTTGCAAGAGAACAGAAACACACTGGCACTTCCTGCCTCCCAGGAGGTAGGAAACACGCTTCCCTCTATCGGACAGCAGCTTAATCGTGAAAGTGGAAAGAAAATTCAGAAGAAAACTGCCCCGACTCAAAGACGTCGTGTCAGTCAACCTGGTGTGCCATCGGCAGACAGTACAGAGGAAACATCAAAAGAAGTATTAGAGCAAGTGAACGAAGAAGCCTCGAGGCAGATCACTCCACCTCCCGGGCCAGACCTTGACGGACAACACTCAAATTTCCAGCTCAGCCTGAATCTACCTTCGTCTCCACCTACAGAAAAATATCCATCGTACCGTATGACGTATTCTACATTGCCTGGCCATTTGCGATCGTCTGTACCAATGGAGCCCAGTTTATCACCAGGAGCATCCATTCCGGAGGAGCCGCATGTTGCCCAGAAAAGGCCATCATCGATGAATGTTGCAACTTTGCCTGAAAATTGTCAGGAGTTTGTCGTCTCAAGAGCATCAGCGAATGTTTCCCCGCTCTGCGTACGTCCGGAGCATCAACAAACTACAGCTGTTCGTTCACGCACATCAGTTGCAGAACGCCGATTCAGTCGGATAATCCGGGACAAAGAATATTACCCAGGTTTTATCAAAGTCATTTGGCAGCAGCATCAGCAAGAAGTTGAACGCCTGCGTCGCATGCAGGAGATGTTTTACTTGTCGTTGACGAGTGCTTTCACCTTTTCCTTGTTTGAACTTCCGGAGCAATACGAGGACGAAAATAGACTTCTTCAGCTGCGAGCACGGCAGATACGGTCACTGAAGAAACCAACCAAGTTAGGAAAGCCGCCAAAAATACTGATGAAGACGAAACAACCGCAGCCGCTGAGAAAAGTCCCGAAAGTAATCAATAAAGGAAAAACCAAGTTAAATGCATTGAAATCGTAGAAAGGTTTCCCCCCAAATTGCCCCATTACGGACGACGTAATTGATGATACCCAAACTTTCTAGAAATATACGTCCATAGTTTAGTACTGAACTGAATGAATGATTAGTTTATTGAACAAGGCAGTAAGCTTTTAATCTGTGTAAAGGGAGGAGGGGGCAAATTCTAATATGTCAGGGTATGGAAAGTGTTGAGAAATTGAAATATTTGATAATATGTTAATATGTAGATCATGTGAAAAACATCCAATAATTACATAGGTTTCAACGTTGATGGTAATAAGGCAAGATGAAAATACATACGAGTTATCAGACTTGCACCCATAGGGGTCACTCACAGACAGATAGAAAACGATGTAATTTTTGCGTAAACATCACATTATCTGCAATTTATACTGCTGAATTGTGGTATTCCTCATAACTTGCAAAGCAGAAACGGTAAACTGGCTCAGAATATGAACGTAGCTCTCTGAATCACATTGTTTGCACGAGTTTGTTTTGTTCTATGAGACCACACATGGTGATCACGATTGTTTTTGATTTGCACACTAATACAACTTTTGTTCAGATTTGATCAGTTAAAGACAGATACATGAAAATACTGAGTTCAAAAATTTGTGATTCTTACATTTTTGAAAAACGAACCATGAATTATTTCAAAATGGACCTTTTGCTGAAGCTGTGTCTGTAATGGCAGTCTGTATTCTTCAAAGGAAACTATTACATGCCAGTAAATAATTTTGATTTCTATATTTGTAATCCACTATATACAGTGTGTCTTAAAATTAATTGTGCAAGTCAAAAGCGCCCTCTTTGGTAATGAGAACATTTTTTGTGACGTGACGCTTACATTACCATCAAGGGCATAATCAATAATCAATATTTCAAATGCCGATTATTCTGTTCAGTTTGCTTGTTTTTATCCTGGGATATGTTCAGTTAACAACGAAAAAGTAAAATCACAAATGTGCCAGTTTTACGACAGTCAATTATAGCATCAGGCCTTCGTCCCGTAAAAGTGACACAATTGTGATTCCACCCTTTTGTTGTTTACAAGATATCTCGAGATCAAAACAAGCCATTTGAATAAATTAAACAGCATCTGAAAGCTCAGACTTTGTCCTTGACGATGATGCAAACATTATGTCACAAGAGTATTTTAAACTGTCAGAGATGGCGCTTTTCACTTGTACAATTTTTTGAGACGTACTGCAGCATGTCTTTAAAATTGTGCAAGTAAATATCGCCCTCTTTAACAATTACAAAATACTCTTGAGACACGATGCTTACATCAACGTCAAGGGCAAAGCCTTAGCTCCCAATTGCCACTTGTTCTGTTCAATTTACTTGTTCTAATCTCGAGATATCTTGTAAATAACAAAAGGGTGGAATCACAATTGTGTCACTTTTACAAGGGATTGTAGTAAAAGTGGCACAATTGTGATTTCACCCTTTCCGATTTAAATAAACATATCTCAAGATTAAAACAAGCAAATTGAACAAAATTACGAGTATTTGAAAGCTAAGACTATGCTCTTGACGTTGGTGTAAGCATCATGTCACAAAAGTTTTTCCTAACTGCCAAAGAGGGCGGTTTTCACTTGCACAATTTTTTTTTAGACACTGTATTACCTCAATACACCTCATTTGATAGCATTTACACAACAATCACCATCTGCCAAAAGAAAAAAAAATACAAGTACTAAGCAATTGTTATCAATAAAGTTTTAAACTTAGTTTTATTATAAATTTAATAATTTCATATCATTTTATAATTATACACGTACATGTAACTTGGCACCGCAGCTACATGAAAGTTCTATATTATGTTGGAAGAGTAAATGCAATGTACTGTTTTCTTCACGTGTAAATCATTTGGTTTTCCTGTTTAACTGGTAAGTTTTTCCCCTAGAGTAATTTATCACTGTGAGATGCATGTAGCCTCTCTAAACATAGTATCATATGCTAGATATCATGGTCTTTATCCTAAACCTTAAAGAACATGACGTGGAATGAAACCCACACATCTTCCTGCATTCAAAGAATACAGAATAGAAGAAATAAAACAGTGAAAATTTGAGCAAATTTGGTTGAACCGTTCAAAAGTTATGAATGTTTAACCCCTTGGGGACGACGGGCTTGTACAGAAGCCCAGTACAATGCACACTGAGAGACGACGGGCTTCTACAGAAGCCCAGAAAATATATCAGCAATTTCGGTCGAACCCTGGATAAACAGAAGAGTTCTATTGCTTAATGCATCTGTCCACAAAATCACACTTTTTTGACAAGTATACAGGCAGAAAATAAATATTCTGTATAGAATTTTATAAGAAAACATGGATTTATGTTCTCTTCAAAGTTGACCACGTACAAATCGCGTCGTCTGTCAATGAACAACAGTGCCGTATAAAATCGAGCCCAAGGGGTTAAAGTTTATTTATTCATCATTATGGAGGATTCTTAAATTGCTAACTTTACCATTTTTTGAGAACTCTCCATTGGTTTTGTACAAAAATGTTCACTTACTCAAATTTGTTTATGAAATATCTGATTGCCTCTTGTTTGTTGTAAAAGTATATCCCAGAAAAATTCTACATGCTTTCTGATAAAATTTGATTACCTTCTCAACTGACATTTCAGAAAAATGCAAATTTGTAAAAAAATGTGTGTACAAAACCAATGGGGAGTTCTCCACACTTTCATCTCAACAAGTGGTAAAGTTGCCAATTTTAGGATCCTCCATATGAAGGATTAAGTAAACTTTGGAAATTTATAACTTAAGTCAAATTTGCTCAAACATTCACCACTTCATTTTTCTTATCGTTACCTATTCTCTAAATGCAAATAGATGTCTGTGTTTTATTCCCCTTTAAGCCATTGGAGACTAAATACAAGTTAACTTGAGTTGGAGTCTATGGAAAATGCATGTTATAGTGAAATCAAATCGTTGTGCGGCTGGCAGAAGGTCGTTAGCAAATGCTCTAAGCAGAAGGGCGTTAACAGTAAATTGCCTCTAATTTGAATCCCATACGCTTATTCCATATTTTCGCCTTACGTACTGATAGAAGGATCTAAAGGATCATGTGAAATGAGTCAATGGTTGTCACGTTACAAGCAATTTACCATTAACGCCCTTCTGCTTAGAGCATTTGCTAGCGACCTTCTGCCAGCCGCATGACGAAATCGTCTCCAATGGGTTAATGATGGGAATAATGATGAAGCCATTAGGATCTTACAGGCAATAGGGATGGGCAGATTGAGATGGTACGATCATGTGGCAAGGAAGGAGGCAAGCCATTGATTACAGAAGGTTACAGATTCCTTGTGTCTGGCTCATAGTGCTGTGACATATCTCACCCCACAAAACTTTGGAAGGAAAACAATAGAACAAGAAATACATACATCTAGTCTCATCCAGGAAAACATATTAGCGGGAAAGCAGGGAGAAGAGCCATCAAGAAAATGTGGGGTCCAACTTAACCAATGAATAGAAAACAAAGAAATTTACACAATTGTCTACAATTGTCTACATTCCAACAACATATTAAAATGCCTTTAAAAAATAAACATTTTCATTTAACACTCTAAACAGTGTTCTACTCAATCTTTTTCCTTTTGAACCCAAATTTTAATCATTATGTCTTAACATGATCCCAGACATTAGTATCAAGTCATAAAAAAATTATCACTACATTTTGAACAGTACTCCAGCACTTCGACTATATTCTAGTCAATGGGTGTGCTCCATACTTCCAAGTCAATTTTAAGCTCTTTGTTACCCAACATCTTGCATTTAAATTTTTAAATGCCTACATGTATGTCCCCAATCCAATCAGTAGTTCTTAAGTTATCATGACAACAAGGATGAAATCGACACAAGTCACCTTTGACTGTTCAGCTTGGAAATCTAATCAGCTCATCATTGCATCATAGTACAAACTTGACTTACAGTTATTGTGGTCACAAACTGAAATCAGATATATGCAAAGAACCATGTGAACTTTAACCTTTCAACTCTGAAATCCCATGTGTCATTACAATCCGATTTGTGGATAAGTTACTGCAGTATGAGTTGAAAGAGGAGTTTTGTTTAATCTAAATGCTCCAAAATTCATTCTAGCATGATAGTATTAACTTCACCAGACATTCATTCATATCTGATCAATTTATACATTATTTTGGTAATTAGTGAAAATAAAACATTCACAAGGCTCCATGACCCTTGACTTTTCATCCCAAAATCTATTCAGCTCATTATTGTATCTAGTCTTAGTTCCAGACCATGCAACTTTTTATTCCTCCGGGGCACTCACTCTGTGCCAGTCCACATCAAGGCACTAATCTTAGTGAAAGTAGTTGACTGAAGATAGTTTATTAAGGATGGGTTCAGCTAAACGTCTAGAAGCCAGACTATGTTGCATCATAATTCAACTTGACCCAAGTTACATTAACCCGTTGCTTCCGAGATTTTGAAAATCCCATAGAGTTAACACAGGGCACATCCGGTTCCCGTAGCCAACGGGTTAAAATCCTATTGGCAGTTCTATTGTAGTAACAAGAATACAGGGGATGCATGTTCCTATGGTCGACTGAGGAACAGACAACCTGAAAACATAGGCCCCCAGCACCTTTCAGTTAAATCAAGCTCAAGCCCACAGTCATGAGTAATTCAACTTAAATTAATTCAACTAAATTAATTATAATCTAATTAACTTAGGTTGTTGATTGATTAATCCTGAACTCTAATCATGTAATATGACCAAGCACATTTGTATCAAATTTGGTAACAACTTCATGTTTCATCTTGATATTACATAAATTAAGTACAGCTCCCTATGACTTTTTAATTATATAATAACAATTGACCTGCAAATGTAATTAGTTTATCTGTCAATAATCAGAAGTATTGCAACATTTTCAGTCAACTTATCGCAATGCTTTTTCAACTCATTACAAAAACCAAAATTATTATGCAAGAGAGACAACAAAATCACACCACTTTCCTGCCACACTTTATGGGTGTGGACATAAAATCAGAAAAGAAAAATACATGTAGGTGTGAGTAAGCAAAAAGTCATAGTAGTAGGCCGACCCAGCAGTTTCAATTTTACCATTTCATGTATTTTTTTTATAAACAAGTTGCTGTTACAAATTACAGTATACATTTGAATACGCTTCCCAGCAAAAATCTGAAAACTGTTATTCTAGGGGTGAAAGGATAACTACCCTCTTTACAACATCAACCCCCCCCCCCCGACAATTACTCCCCTCCCAGGATATCTACCTCTAGATGATTACCCCATCCAACAGACACCAACACCCTCTGGACAACTACAACCCAGACAACTGTTACTCAGAGATTACCTCTCCTCCCTGTTGGACAATTACCTCCCAAACAACTACCCCCCCCCACTCCCGCCAGAACAACTACCCCACTATGACAACTAACACCAGACTACTAAAACCCCGACAACTACCCTAGGACAATTACCAGGGGGAAGTTGTCCTGGGGGTAATTGTCCTACGGGGTATTGTTAAGGGATGGGGTAATTGTCTTAGTGGCTAATTGTTCAGGGGGACAACTATACATGTGGTAATTGTCCAGGGGGGACAACTATACATGTGGTAATTTTCCAGGAATAAGTTGTCTGGATGTGTATTCTTACGGGATGACAGCTACATCTGCATTGGTGGTGTAATCTTCAGAAGGGCTAGGCCATTGTCTAGAACCTGGAATACCGCCTTGAGGAGATACAACCTGGCATACATCGTTGGTAGAAGATGTGGTCTTGGCTCCTGCAATGAAATTAAATACATACAACATATCACAAATAAAAGCTCTTGACAAGATCAATCTGGTCTCATTGGTAACTATTCATACACTCAATCAAATTTCTGTCACTATTTGAAGCTAATAAGCCCACTTCATGACACAAGATACTGAAATAAACACAAAATGTAAAACATTTTAGATTTTGTTTATTGTTACCAAAGTAACTCAGACTTACTACTTAATAATGTTCTCAATATGCTAGTTCTATGCATGCATAATTATAATTAAAACACAGAGGTCACTGGTATGTGCATGCTTTAACAATACATCAGCTTGCACCCATCTCAGATCTAACTTAGAATGGTTAACAAAGTTTAATGTGACCACTAATCAGTCATAACTAATCCAAATATAGTGCATTGCTGGTGGTAATTTGTCTCATGCATCTTTCATTTTCTTACCCCTATTTCAACATTCTCGGGTATATTCATCATGAATTCTACGAAAATTACACACTATTTAAACATTTCTTCAGTGAATTTCACCCGAGTAACCGGAACAAAAATGACCAACTATGAAAAGAAAAGTGGTACATATATGCAGCCCACCTGACCCAGGAAGTGCGGTGGCCGGGACTTTTATCTCAGTTGACAATTCCTCCATTGTATGGCAGAAGGGCCCTAGTATAATTCCTGGCAGAAGGGTCTTCATAGTAAATTGTCTCTAAATTGAGAAATATTGCCTTATTTGATATTTGCACTTAACAGACTGATAGAAGGATCTAAAAATATCACATTGTTTTGATTTCATGTGCAAAAAGCCAATGGTTTTAAGTTAGAGGCAATTTAGTGTTAAGGCCCTTCTGCCAGGAACACATGCTAGGGCCCTTCTGCTGGACAACCAACGAAATCTATCCAGAACATCATTGCAACAAGTTTACTGACAACCCATCTTATTAGATCAAGGCAAAGTGGTACACTTTGAGACCTTATTGCTCTCACTGATTCAATCATTTGGTGCAAGACCGTGTTTCACTTACCACCAAGATTCGGTGTCTGCTGTAGTACGCACTGAGGTCTTGACTGAGGCTGATCAGAAATCGACACATCTAGAATTGGAGGAGAAGAGGGATAAACATGAATAAGTGCATAAGTCACATACCTGATCTATTCTCTTTTAATGTAAACACACACACACACACAATTATGGGTTTAAAAGTATTAAAGGCACTGTATAACAATGTTTCCATTTTAAAAATGTGAGCTACATGATTCCCCATGCTAGTAGTGTCTTTGATAAGGTCTAAAAATGAAGCCCTGAAAAAATTACAGTTCAAAATGATCATTAAGTGCTTTAAAAGAGTAAAAATCATTGAAAGACCTTTCCAGTTTTTCATTGAAAGACCATTCCAGTTTTTCCCCATAGACTGCTGTGTTGCAGATTTTTATATCGGCCGAGAATAATTCATGTGGCCTTTTTTATTTGTACATATTTTACCAGTGACAGCATAACTGTCTGAATTTTTGTGTTCTAGGGTGTTTATTTGTCCATTCAAACTCTGTCAGACATGTCAGATAGCAAAGTTTGACAATTTTTTAAATGGGTCTTTCACAATGTTATATAGTGTCTGTAATCACAGTGCAATGTACACACTGTGCAATGCAGTTCTTATTAAAGGCAAGGCCCACCCTGATGTCAAGCTGGTTTTAATAACAGCAGAACAATAACAGAAACATATCAATGAAAGTTTGGCAAAAATCCACTAAAAAATAGGAGAGTTATGAATTTTTGAAGTTTTAATTTTGTGACGTCACATGCGAGCAGCTCCCCTACTGTCATGTAATATAAATTCCATAAGGTGCCATTTTCTTAAAGTTGAAAATGTTACCTATGCATTCAATACATAATTAGAAACATTACTTCATACATGTTTCTATGAACAAACAACATTCAATTATCATGAACTAATAAAAAAATGGAAATCTATTGAATTATGTTCAATAAATCACATTACATGACATATGGGGAGCTGCTCCTATGTGACGTCACAAAATTGAAACTTTGAAACTTCATAAATCCGCTATTCTTTGGTGGATTTTTGCCAAACTTTCATTAATATTTTCTCTCATTGTTCTCCTTTTATTTAAACCAACTTGACGTCAGGGTGGACCTTGCCTTTAATACGTGCACAAGACCACCATCAACTCAGTGGTTTTCAGGACTAGCAACTTCAAATATATGTAGCACAGCCAAATATTCTTAATTTCACAGAGCAAAGTATAATCAATGTTTGTAGCTGCATTCCACAATATCAGCACCAAAAAGTCACCAGGACAGATTCTTGGTAATCATTCAAAATATGCAGTATGGCTTAAAAATATCCATTGTTATTTTCCCACATCCTCAATAAGTTCAATCATTTACTTGACTTCGTATAAAATTTGAAAGCCTGTAATAATCCAGACAACATTTTTTTATCATTTTTTTGTCAGACAGTTGTTTTTGAGATCTCATACATGTCATACCACTTTGGTATTAAGAATGGGGCAGTTTATTATCTTTTGGTAACTTTAAATTATGGGATTGCAACAAAATTGTGAGACATGAGGGAAAATATGTTGAATAATCCTTTTTCTAAATCTAAGCATGATTTGATTAGTCCTTCATAATGGATGCCATAGACTTTTGACTCACCCTTTCCAGCAAATCCACAATAGCTCGTTTGGTACTAGCACTTGAATTATTGTTTTTGAATCCCATTTTCCGAAGAATGCTCCACTAATTTTCTTCAATTTGGTACTTTTAAATAGGTTAAAATGCTCCTATTTCACAACACATCAATCTAAAGCGTAGAGTCTACTCCTGTCACTAACAAAAATTATTTCTTGCAGTGCAACTTTTTGGTTGTATTGTGGTGAGCAGTCACATTAACCCGTTAGAGACTAAATACGAGTTAACTTGTGTTGGGGTCTATGAAAAATGCATGTTATAGTGAAATCAAATTGTCTCCAACGGCATTCAGCAGAAGAGGGTGTGCTTATCTTGAACTTTAGACAAACCTTCCTTCCAGTTCCGTACATCAACATGGGTTGAGAAAGTCTCGTAAAAACAATATATTTAAAATTTGTGGCATACATTACACACCCACCAAATTCTGATGCTACCTTTAATGGTCAAAGCAAATCATAAAGCAAATTTGTGACACTCTGGCTTTATTTAGTAAAACTTATTTGTTGCAGACTTGGTATAATGTCTATGGAATCTAGAATTAGTTTGTCACACTAGTGGAACCACTGTGCAATCTGCGCATGTGCACACTTACGTACTGGTTGAGCAATAGCGGCATAGAGCCCTCTTTTGCCAAACACCCTATTGGCCAAAGGGAGAATCATATAAATGTACCTTGTGCGTCTCGAATTTGCAATAAAGGCCAGGACTCGAGAATTCATCTCCGAGGATGTCAACCACTACATCAGGAAACACAATAAGATGGGAAAAGAGCAGTTTCCACTCCATATCTTCTTTCAGAGTGGCAAAGTCGATATGTTCTACAGGTGGTAATGGCGGATATGTACCTGAAAAATAAATTGTAAAACAAAGGAGGTTCAAGAACTGAAATTACAACAATTTCATTTACTTTGAACAATATTCTATGCATATGCCTGGGTGGTGTTTTGACATAGTTTATCAAGAGAATTATATTTGAGGATCATAACTATCTAAAATTTATTTGTCAGAATTCATAGGAAAAGTGTCAAAATTGGCTAAAAGGAATGGTACAGTTTCAAACATTCTTCACAAAATACAACATTGATTCCAGGTGGTACAAAGATTGTCTAACAGTATTTGTTTACACTGGATTTTCACTCTTACCGTATTAATTATAGAAATAAAAATAAAAAAATCACCTTTTTAGCCAAGAAACAAGTATTCACGATATTGTATCAAATATCAAAACTCTATTTCAGTTTTTCATATGGAGTTGGTGGCACACAACATTGAACAAAATATTAAAGCACATGAAAACTTCTTTTGTACATCTTTAGGATCTTGACAGCTGTTTGAATGTAGTACTAATAGGACATCAGCTTCAAACTTACTTGGTAATATGTAAAAATAACATACAGTATTTAAAATCAGATGGCTTAGCAACATATATTGGTTTTGTTTTATTTTTTGAGATTAGAAGTAGTTACAGATCATTGGTTTGAGGGTAACTTCAAATTACTAGTTCTGGACTGACCCATGTATTTCAGACCGTGTGTATTTATATATATCATTGTGCACCTGGCATAATGTCATTAGCAAATGCTCTAAGCAAAATGTCGTTAACAGTACATTGTCTCTTAATTGTAAATAAAGAAACTTTTTCCATATTTGTGCCTAGCATACTGATAGAAGGACCTCAAAGACCACAATACTTTGATATCATGTGAAATAAGCCACTAATTTTCACATTACAAGCCATTTACTGCTAACGACATTTTGCTTAGAGCATTTGCTAACGACATTATGCCAGGCGCATGACGATATACGAGTTCTCACTTTTTAGTATATTTACTACTAGGTACTTCACTGGTAAGACACGCATTTGAAAACTTCACGAAGAATATTAAGTTTTTCTCTTTAGTTTATTGCAGTAACAGTAGCTCAAAAAGACTTAATTCTACGTACCATACTTTCATAAAACTAGACTGAAATTAATCCAAGTATACAGTTCCAGTGAAAAAAAACCTAATCCATTTATAGTCCATATATTCTCTGAACTCTAGAAAGAGCAGGAATATGGGGCAGCATCGCAGAGGGGGCAAAGGATGGATCGAAATTAAAAATGACAATTATGATGAAAGGTTGTAGATCATGCTGTGAGGTTAAAAATTATATATTTCATTAGAAATCTATTTCACTGGTGGGAGTAGCCCAAGAAGTCTCACCTGCTTCCACCTCCTCCTCGTATCTCGAGAACAGCTTCGCTAACCTGGCAAAGTTGTAGGCAACAAAAACGCCATTCCTCGTGTCTGGCCAAGGGCTGGTGCCTCCATCTGAACTCAGATCAAGTTTGACCTACAAAACATGTGGTGGCTTGTCAGTTACGTAAAGGCCCACTCCCACATTTTCAAAAACATCATATTAAGCCCAAGTTTAGTTTTGTTGGATTTTTTTTCATTTGAAAAGCTTTATGCCAAAGTCATAAATCCACACTAACCAGATTCTGAATGTCTTTCATTTTTTTATTAATTAATGAAAATCTCGGGGGGGGTGGGGTTGGGGGCCATTAATCAATTAAAAAAATTAAAGACATTCAGAGTCTGTTATTGGTGTGATATGACCTATGGGCATAAAGCTTTCAAATATAAAAAATCCCCAAAACTAAACTTGGGCTTTAATTTTGAGTTTTTTTTTTCTCCTCATACTTAAAGGGCAGTGATATGATTGGGAGAAGTCACACATACCTCAAGCACCAAATGAGTTGAAACATATAATAGTATATACAATGGCTAGAGTGTATATTCAGGCTGGACGGACTTGTCTTGAACTTGTTTACTTGAGGACAAACTAGTGTTAATAGTCCATTTCCATAATGTATAATTTAAGACAAAGGTTGCTCTTGACAACCAAATAGCTTGGCGGAGGCTTGCTAAACACTGCAGCAACTAATGTATGCAAGTTGCATTTTTACTATTGAAAATGTATACATAGAAATAGATGAAAGAAATAGCTCATCACTAGGCAGCAAAAGAAAAATATTCGCAAATTTGAATACATTACAGATGCGGTCTATAGTACCAGTAGTGAATTAATCTGTGGCCTATAAAAATTGATCCTATAGAAAGCGACACAATAAATTTCACTGTCACAGAATTTTCTGATTATAATTGTACAATAAAGAGGAAATGTATGACTACGAAATTTTTGCAGCGCAAACTTTACACACTATTCTTGATTTTGGGAGCATTGTGTCCAAATTGATGACTACTTTGAATCTTGCTATTTCTCTTTAATTTCATTTTTTAATTTTTCCTAATACTTTAATAACTTTATGATGTTGGCCAAATTTCCCAGAACTACTCCAGAGTTGTTGGCATTATTTTCCAGAACACAAGACCAAACACTAAGAAAGCAAATCTGACATTTATGACTTTTTCGAGATGTTATTATCATTGTAAGGTTTTTGTTCAAGGACGGAAGGTCAAGATTTGAGGCAACCTCATCGATCACACGTGGTCAATGTCAGGATGTTAAGTGTCTTACCATGTAACTTCTCAAAATCAGGGAATTGTCTTGAAACATCTTACTCTCAAAGGCAACATTATTAATTTGCAAAGGTGAGGAACTTAAGCCGTCAAAAGGTAACAAAACGTTCATAATTATGATACCATGTTCAATTTCGTATTTTTCAGACAAGAACACAATATTTCTTATGTCAGTATTTACATCATCGGCCCACACGGGACCTATTTCATAAACTGCTACAGAAGAAACAAATTGACAGTAAAAGTGAAAGATTGATGATGGAATAACAAAAAAAGCCAAAAACAGCTTCCCCAAAGGACACAAGGGGTTGGATGTATGCACATCTATTGAAAGTATTAGAATTATATTTCAAATGATAATAAAAAACAAAACAAAACAAAATCTGGGTACTTACTTGATGCCTGAAATGGGTTCCCAGGATATCAAATTTGATGCCCACTGAAGTTAAGGCTGATATCATATTTTGCCACGAATCGCCTGCAATAAAAAGAAAGAAGTTAAAGACATTTGTTTTAAAATATTCATACATGTAGCTCTTGATAAAAAGTTTCATACAATGTTAGTTGTTACAAGTATGAGGCAGTCATTATTTCAGTGTTTAAATTTGACCACCATACTGTCAGATTGGGTCTCCTCGGGGACCTGCTACTGGTACCCTGGTAAACCAGTGCTGTACAGGTAGTACACCAGTACCACCTGTCCCAGGTTGGCATCAGGAAGGGCATCCGCCAACTGGCTATACAAATTTTTCCTGCTACACAAAAACCTCGCAATTAATGAATTTTGGTTAATGCGAGGTATATCTGGCCACCCCCCACCCCCTCTCCCACCCCGTAGTCAGGGATAAAACCAGATTTACAGTGTTGGGTCCGAGACAGTTTCAGCCGAGACGAGACGAGACCGAGACAATTAATGTTCGAGACCGAGACGAGACCGAGACACTTGTTTTCAGAATCAGCCGAGACAAGACCGAGACTGAGACAATTACCTTCGAGACCGAGACGAGACCGAGACACTAATGCCCGAGACAGTGAACGATAAACTAGTAATTTCTATGCAATGCACACACTTTCTTCCATATTCCCACCTACCTGATTGCAATTATAGACTACTACTACAGTTTTAAGTTAATTCCTGATATCATTCATTGTATCATCATCATCATCATCATCATCATCATCATCGTCGTCGTCATCGTCGTCATCATTTCATAATCATAATCATTTGGGGGGATGTACCTGGCGGGGACCATTGCCTGATGTGAATGTGTCATTGTATCAAGTAAGTAACCTACGTCAGGGTGAAGGCTGAAAAGAAAAGACCGAAGTTTTCCACATTGCGGATTTTCCACGGAAATCACGGAATTTGAGGTACTAGTATAACGCGGAAAACAGCATTTTGAGCAAAAATGAAAAAAAAAATGAATTGATAAATATTTATTGAATAAAAACTAGAGCAATTTGGCTGCGCGCAGCCGATGGGGTATGCCTCCGCACCCCCGTCCAATTCCAAACTTTGAATGTACAGGGCATCGTAACCTTTGACCATTCAACTCTGAAATGTCATTTATGCCCCATAATACATACTTCACCCAAATTACATCAATATCCGATAAGCTGTTCTCAAGTTATCGCGGTAACGAGCCCGAATCAGACATATTTTAGGCCCGGTGACCTTTGACCTTTTGACCTTTGAACTCCAAAATCTAATCAGTTCATTGGTGGCTCATAATACATACTTCACCCAAGTTACATGACAATCCGACAAGCCGCTCTCAAGTTATCATGGTAACGAGCCCGAATCAGACATGGGCAAGTCCAAGCTATTTGCCTTCACAAATTTCCAAGATGCCAATTTTTCAACTTACTGCAAATGAGTTGAGTTAGGTATCAATTTAAAGCTAAAACATTACATTTTCATGACCTGATTAAAAGAAGTTCAAATCTGTACTCCGTTTGTAGTAATCAATGAATACATTTGCATAAATAATGAGTCATGGTAACGCGTGGGACATTAATGAATATATCATATTTGAATGTTTTTCAGTTGTTAGCAACATTTATGACCAAGCAGGTGCATGGCCATATAGTATAAGGGAAGGGTTACCTACACAAGAAATTTCATTTCATCAACTAATTATATATGCAAATGAGGGACGTTCCAAAATTTGCATGTCCCACGCGTTACTTTTTTAGGACAATTTGTTTTAATTTCTTTCAGATGCATCATTGAATTTGATTGAAATTTTCCAAAGTACCAATTTACCTTGGGGGATACCTAGTACATAACACAAAAATTTGATCAGATGTATGCAATTAACATAATTGACTAATTAGTTTTGGTAACGCGTGGGACAGTATGGTAACGCGTGGGACATAATGCATATTTTTGTTAAGAATCTTCAATATAAATGTCATTCTTGTTCCTCTTAATATGTTTTAACACCTTACATGATGGACCAAGGACTACAATGACCTTCCTGAGGTCACCTGAGGTCTTGCAAACTCTCTGTGGTGCCCACAGAAAAAAAATCAATTATACATTTTTTTTGCTTTTTGAGTCTGATATCTAGGCACCAACGGAGCCACGTGAATCATTTGAAAAACTTTGCATCCTCTTGCCATAAAGTTAATTGATAACCATGTGTCTTGCCCTAGTATGTTTACATTTGACCTTACAGTGTATTTGACCTTTGACTCCAATTTAACATGGCGGTCTGTATGCATGTAGGGCATCTACATGTACATGTACCATCCAAGTTAGTTACAATGGGCTGATACCAACCCCAGTAGAAAAATTGCAGGTATATTTTATGATTTGATCTCAATTGACCTCTGACCTACATATGTGATCTTTGACCTCCAAATAACATTGAGGTTCCTGTTAACCCGTTGCCTACGGGAACCGGGTGGGCCCTGTACAAAGTCTATTGGGATTTTTTAATCTCGTGGTGAACGGGTTAAGTATCTACCATCCAAGTTTGGTTACAAATAGGCTTGTGGTTAGAAAGTTACCTAGTTTTTGGCCCTTATGGGCCCCCATGGGGCCCAGGTATCCCCTCCCCATAAGTATCATTCCCATCAAGTTTGGTCTTAATCCATCAATTGAAAAGAAAATGATGTTAATGTGAATTATTCCCATAGGGCCCTGCCCCAACGTGTTGACCCCCCCCCCCCCCAGGGACCAGACAGGGCCACCTGGGCATTGGCATGAGGAACTATTAATTCATCACATACAGTATACAGGTATCTACATAAT
>JZLH01S0605120.1:0-13137 GCA_001188425.1 Eucidaris tribuloides | reverse complement strand
CCAGGAGATATGTACCATCTGGTGTATCTATTGATATATCTTTTAACCAGTTTGGCTCAATAGGCAGTTTTTATTTCTCCAAATCATGTCACTGCCCTTTCATACATTAAAGGGAGATGGCACCAGCAACTAACAGGCATAAGTTAAGAATAAAAATGACATTGTGAGTATTGTGAGAATTATGGTACATGGTGACAAAAACAGCCTAAATAAGGGGAACTGTGTGATACTCACCCTCATCAAGGCCCTATAAATTAGTTAATTTGTGTTTATTTTACGTCTTTGTAAGTTTTACCCTAAGACAAAACTTGCAGAAATAGCTATAGGGGGAGGAGCTTATCAATTCAAACAGTGCATACATTACCACGGTGCGGCTAACACACGTCGCGTGGCATGCATTGGTCACGCATGGTCAGCTCCCTGCGGTTCACATGCAATCTGATTGGTTGGCAAGAACTCAAATATTTTCTTAACCCGTTGTCTCCGAGATTCTGAAAATCCCATAGAGTTAACACAGGCTGCATCCGGTTCCCGTAGCCAACGGGTTAACTTATAACTGTTAGTTGCTGGCGCCTTCTCCCTTTAACAATGGGGGAAAGCCATTGTTCTACCTGGTGACAGTGGCTTTATTTCTGATATTTGAACTATCAGATTTGGACAAAACAAAATGTAACTTCCTAGCTTCAACATATAAAAATCGCATTTTCCCCCCAAACTTGCGATACAAGGTTTTGTCACACGAGAGACAATATTGTGGAGTACATACGGCATCGTAGACGACTTTGAGTGGTTGCGTCCTAAGTACGACGCGTTGGTCAGCCTTGCCGTCCATCGGGTTAGTCTCGACCTTCAGGCTGAGTTGGGATACCCTCTGGTCATCTAGGGTCACCTGGGATTCCACCATCTGAGGCCGCTGACCACCGTGGGGGGCACCCAGGACACTGAACTCGCCCAGCTGGACGTCCAGTCTGTTGATGGCAGTCATGGACACAAAAATCAAAGTTATTATTTTACTTGCTATGAGATGTCTACATATTTGCAGATAATTGTAATATATGAAACAATAATGCTATTATGAATATTATTTGAGTGGCAACCTCTCTACACTTTTAACTATATATTTACATTGGGTCATTGCAGTACTATACAGAAACAAGAACAAGTAAACGTACACTGTTCTGTATGATGTATATTTTTTAACAGTTCAATGCATTTAATTATTGTTAACATACCTATTCTTTGTTTCATCATTTAACTTAAATATATATATATATAGTTTTTTGGGGGGGAGGGGGGGGGGGAAATATACATACGACAAATGAATGGGTTAATTAAAGGCAGTGGATCTCTTTTGCATGCCTAAAAATTAACATTGTGTAAATACAATGGCATATAGAAGAAAATACCATCTGGGAACTTTTAGCAAAATATAGGACCTGGAAACTCAGTTTTAGTGAAATTATATTGACCGTTAGACTCTGATTTGCATTTTTTCTCACGAGAAAAAAAAATCCTACCATAGAACGTACACTATAAAATAACTATTGTTTTTCTTTCGCAGTTTTCAAATTCTAGGAAATAACTGACCCCCAGATTTCACAGACATGCCCTTCATCAATAGCCTAAGGGCATGGATCATCTTTTCCTGGTCTGTGGGGATGTTTGCAAATGAGATAAATGTCAACAGATGATGCAAAAATAGGCATGCCCATCCAATTTTTTAAAAACCCTTGACAAAATAAATATCTATTTTTAGGTATCAAATTTTAAAAACCATTTTGGTATCAATTTTTAAAAGCTATTGACAAAATAAATATCATTTTCAGGTATCAAATGTAAATTTCAATAAGAGCCAAGAATATAAATAAACAGTATGACAATAATACTAGCTGAATTTTTTTTATTTTTACTTCACAGAGGGACAATCCACAATAAATCACTCATAAAACTAGAAGGTTTACATTGAATATTTTTTATACAAATTTGAGATTTTGTCACAGATTCTTTTGTAAAATGGGAATTATATATATACATTTCTATATGTAATTGTGAATATCTATTGTTTCAAAATATATTACTTCACAAATTCATTCAAACTTCAGATATTTTAACTATATCAAAATAAAAATTACATCGTTAGAATGGTATACTTTATTTACAACTACATGTATTATACACACTACTATTCTCAAAAATGCTTCTCAGCCATTCCATACTTGTGTCACGCATGCTGTGAGTTACGAGTCACAAGTAAGGGTATAGATGATTGATTTACATGATCGGGTAAAGCAGTCGGCTTCAATATTTTTCTCGGTTTTGATCTATACCCTGGTTTGTGACTTGTGTGACATTTACGTGAAATTGCTGATCTATAATAATTTATTCTGTTTAAAGTTGACACTGCACTCCAAATGTTTCTCAATGTGGCATTTCTCAATACTTGATATCGTAAGAGTTAGGAGAATGTCATTGAGCAGGTTCCACTTGACTCACTTGATTGCACTAGCTGCTGGTCTCTGTTTAAAGACCGCTCCCAGATCAGTCACAGCCAGATTAATGATCTGCAATTCCTCATCAGTATCCTCAATCAGCTTCACACTCGTCTCCAGTAGCTTGAAGTTGGCATCAACTCCAATGTACTACACAGAAAATTATCATAGCAAACATAACATTGACAAATCACAATTTACTTCTTGTGGATAGTACCCCTCTAAGTACCATTATAACAAAACTCCATAGATTTTCTAAATAACGAAGTGAAAGGGTTAAAGACACTATATAACACTGTGGAAGCCCCATTTTAAAAGAAAAAAAAAAGTCAAACTTTGCTATCTGACATATCTGGCAGTGTTTGGATGGACAAATAAACATCCTAGAACAAAGAACTTTCGACAGTTATGCTGTCACTTGTAAAATATGTACAGATAAAAATCGGCCCGTGAATTATTCTCAGCTGATGAAAATTATGCTACATGACATTCTATGAAGAAAAATGGGAATGGTAGCTCAATGATTTTCACTTTTTAAAAGCACTTAACCCTCTTAGTCCAACATGTTAACTTTTGTGTAATGTTTAGTATGGGGCTGTCTCTCTGCCTGGAAGCAAGAGGGTTAAAGATTGTTCTGAAATGCAAATTTTTTCAGGACTTGATTTTTAGACCCTATCAGAGACATGGGGAATCATTTAGCTCAGATTTTTTTTAACTGGAAACATTGTAATAAGATGCCTTTAAGGGGAAATAGCATCATTGAAAGCTGTTTTGGAAACTGCTCTACAATCTAGTTGGGATTCTGCTCAAGGATTCAGCATGTGACCAGGGCTTGTACTTCAACTTTATGACCGGCATGATGGCCTAGTGGTTAGAGCGTCCACCTCACATTCAGAAGGTTGGGGATTTGAGCCCCAGCCAGGTCAAACCAAAACTTTTAAAAATGGTACCCCTTTGCTTTCTAGCCAGGTGCCTTGCATTTTAGATCAAAGAAGGGTAACAAAAACCTTTATGTTATGCAGCTACCCTGGTACATAAGAGTCATTATCACTCCTAACCATACTGACACGATTCCTGCTGCAAAAATTTATCAGCTGGATAGCAGCTTCATCCACACAGTTTCTAAGGTCTGGAACAGTCTTCCTGACCATTTGTTGAAATAGTTTCTTTCATGGGGCTCAAGTCTTTTAAGAGGCATGTGCAAAGGTTTCTTTTGGAAAATAAAAATTCATAAATTGGGTGTCCCATGTCGCCCGCTGATAACATTAAGTTTGTTGAGTTGCAATGAAACATTTGATTAGGCCTCTAGATCATGAGTCATTTGATTAGCCTTCTGGATCTTTGGTGTTATGGTTCGCTATTGTTCATATTTGCATCTTATATATGAAAAAGCCATACTTGATGACAAGCAACTTACGTCTTTGGGTAGGGTTGTGTTGACTGGCGTTTCTGTGTATCCTATTGCTGCGTACAATTTGGCCTTCTCCTCCTCTGTCATCGCCTCTTGAAATTTATCTGAGAAAACAAAAATGAAATATTGAGTAAAACTGCAAAATTGCAAGTAGATTTGACTTGATTCAAATCATGATTTTAATGATTTAATTAAACATGATTTAGTCTTTTAAGTCGTGATTAGAATCAACTCAATCTGTTTTATCTATTTAGAATTTAAAGAAAAAAATCTTCAAATAACTTTAAATTACACCAATTTGCTCCTCACTTTAAGACCAAAACCACCCCAACATATGTCCAGAATTCTGTCTAATGATATCATTTGTTTTGTAAATTTTGCCTCTGAAGAAAAATTAAAAAATGTAATTAGACTCAGAAGTTCAAACAACCAATCCAACACAGACTCACCTGCTAGGGCCCCTAAATCATCTTCTTTCTGCTCCTCCTTTTTCTTCTTGCCTCCTCCGAACCAGCCCCCAAACCATCCTCCTCCCTCCCCCTTATCTTTCTTCTTCTTCTTGCCCCGCTTCTTCAGCTCCAGCTCAGCCTGCTGTCGGCTCATTGTGATGTTGAAGACATCCAACTGCTTTTCCATGTCCTATATTTGTTGTTTTGAGATGAGGGATAGACAAGGAATAGTATATGTAAGAACTTAAAATATCATTGAAGGTGATTACTACCCATCAGGAAAACCTTATGTGCCATTACCATGGCAACACAGTCTCCCATCATGCTCAAAAAATGTGTCTTTCACATTTCATCCCAACATCAACAGATGTGCCATATTTCACAAACATTGCTCAAGAAATGAGGAAGTATTTTGATTTATTTTCCCCTGATTTATCACAATAATATGCCATTACCACTGCAATATAATATCTGACACATTCAAATGTGTCTAGCACAGCTACCTCCCAAGACCAAAGTGTGGGCCAAATTTTATGAGCATTGATTGAGAATTGAGGAAGTAATTCAATCTGTGATATTTCCCTAAATTTATTGCCATAATATGCCATTACCTTGGCAATGCAGAGTCTGATACATAAAAAAAGTAGGTCTTGCATACCAATGTGTGTGCCAAATTTCATAGGTAATGCTCAAAAACTGAATAAGTAGTTTGATGTGCAAGATTTTCAACAGATCAACTGACCAACAAAATTTTCAAAAAAACGACCCCCCCCCCCCCTTATTTCCATTACTTTGAAAAGAATGGGTGTCTAGTCTTTACCTCCAGCTGTTTCAACAGGTCCTTGGAAGGCTTATTGGTGTCCAGTTTGTCCATGTAGAGGTTCTTGTAGGCCCGGACCAGCTTGCGGTGCTGCTGGATGTGGGTCCAGGACCACATACGATGCCTTCGCCTCACCGTCTCCTCCAGGACACTGTTCTGTGCATAGTGCCACCTGAAAGAAGATTTCATGAAAAGGTTATGTTTACAAGTCAGAAGTTATGACATGTTTTTGACATGCATGTCAGGCCCAAAAATTTTCAAAAATGTGCTTTTTAGTACAAAATCAAAAGCAAATATTTTTCAATTAACATACAGAAATATGGATATTTTCACTTTCATTGGCCACAATTAATTCATTTTGGCATAATCATGCTTCAAAAAGCATCTATAACAAATTTTGCAAACAGCAGACAAAAGTAAAAAAAAAAAAGCTGCAATAAAGAAACACATAAGAAATTCATGAAACAATAAAATACATATGAAATTAATTTTAGTTTTTGTAAATAATAGTTAGAAATGTCAGAAACAATTGAAAAAACAATTGTATTTGACAAGCTTTGTAAAGTGAGTTATTTATGCATAAATTTGCATAATTATTTAAAAATAGAAAATACAGTATATACTTTTTTTCCATAAATTTGCATGATTATTCAAATATAGAAAATGCAGTATATACTTATTTCATAAAATTTGCACAATCATTTAAACATAGAAAATACAGTATATAGTCTTGTAGATTACATCCGGCTCTATATGCATGTAAATTTTCATGACAATCGTCCAATCTACAGCCAAGATCTGAAGGGGGAGGGGCAGTAATGGCCCTCCCCTGGTTCTAACAAGACCAGAAATTGCCTACATGTAGTTCCTGTAAGGTTAAGCAACATGCCTGGTGGTCCACTTACCATTCTTTATAATGTCCCTGCAGGGTTACGTTAGGTTTGTATTGCCTGAAGGGTTCGTTACGGATCATTCTCTCAAAGGAATCCAGCATCTGCATGACGTCACGATACTGGAAGACAAAACAAAACATTGTCAGAACCAACATCTTACCTTGACTTTTGGTACATGAATTGGGAGAGGACTCATAAATATTTAGTGACTGATGGGTCATTCCGAGTCAAAACAACCCCCCTCCTCCCGATTTTTTTTTGACCATCTCAGATTTGGAGCAAATTTGGTCTACTCGATCGAGATCATATGGCACCAAACCACATATTTAAGGCCAATCGGACCACTAGTTCAGGAGATAAGGTCTTCCAAAGTTTTAGATTTTTTTTTTTGGGGGGGGGGGTGGCGAGGAGCAACACAGTGACATGGGCAATTGGTCGATTGACATTGTGTCATAGACGTGGCTCTTACAGTTTCATTTCTTTGTTGTTACACCTCATATTTATCATTACTATGTTAATTTCATTTTGTTGATCAGATACCAACTTCTCAACACCTCTGAAAATCATGATCACACAATCTAGATAAACATATGACATACATGTCTGCAATAACTGAAGAAGGGCCAACTTTAGCTTGCAAACTAGGTTGTTTTTTAATTACCTCAACGAGACTAGAAGATAAACAAGCAGATGATTCTCACCTGTTTTTTCCGAAGAGCTATGCCAATACTCTGGATGACAAGATTAACATATGCTTGTGGTATGGAGAGATCTGACTCTGGTTTAGGATTGATGCGCAACTGTGCTTGTGACGAGATAGGCTCTATCACTGAGTCAAAAAAAAAGTTATGAGAACACAAAAGAAAACCATTACTCTTAAAACTGAAATTCTTCAGACTGTATACATGCATCCGTATCTCCATCATCGATACTTTGAAACAATATAAAATTTTAGCATTAATTCATGATTTCATTAAATGACTATGTTCTGATTCAAAGGTTACAGCAATCAACCAGATAAAGATTAAAAAAAACCTGTATCAAAAGGACACTACCGGTAAATAAAAACAGTCAAGGTGTCCTTTAAAGACAGCGTTTCTGCGCAGCTTTGGTTAACCCTAGCCAGGCGTTACACCCCTCAACCCCTCCCTCCTTAATAAGATCTTGGAAACCCAAAATTAGCTTATTATGTTATCTAATAAAATTGTTTTATGGTAATTGCTAATTAATAATGCAAATGTATGCAAAAAGTCAATTTTTATCAATAAATCATAAAATAAAACCAAGAAATCTTCAGTACAAATGTTCATTTTGGGATCAAATAAAATGTAAACAACTCAAATAAATTACTATTGCCATGACCATCACTATGATTGCTTTACTGCCCACCAACCAATTCACTGATATAACTGCTAGAAACATGGTTAATGTCTTGAGAAAACTCATGTTGAACTGTTCCAAATATAGTGAAAACCTGTTAAAGGGCAGTGACATGATTGGGAGAAACAAACAATGCCTCTTGAACCAAACTGGTTTAAAGATATATCAATAGATACACCAGCTGAAGTGTATCTCCTGGCTGGAAGGATTTATATGGAATTTGTTTTCTTACGCCGAATCAAGCATGAAGATACTCGCACTTCGTTTCTCTCGAGCCCCAATAAAAATATCCCAACACAGAACACTACACAACAGATTTGTTTGTCACAGGGCATACAGACGGAAGTTATTTTAGAATGAGTCAACTTTTGACTACCAAATATCAATCACTATACCCCCTGGTGCATGCTTAAACCTACTCAACCTTTTTTCCAGTGTACTTTATTGTTATACACAATGTAAGAACCCATAAATTACAACTGGGTGTAAACGGTTTAAACGTTTTTATGAAGGTCACAAAACGTTTCAAGCAAAACACGTAATGACTCAGGCCTAGAATCCTTGCACGGTTTACTTGATTCTAAAAGAGTCTCACCCTAAGTTGAGGACTACCACTATTTCATGTCATTTACCTTTAACAGTAGTCACCCAAGGGAAATCAAAAGAATTATGGCCTTCATGACACATGACTGCTATAGACAGATTTTTAAACATAAAAATTGTTTCCACAGACGTTTCTTAGTGGCTATAGCGAGGTGGCTACTACAGCAGGTTTGACTGTAATTACTTACAGTAGTGATATCCTTTAGGACGATTTGTTTCGGATGCGATGCAGCGCTTCATTGTATCCTGAACGGGTAAAAAAAAATGAAAGGAAAAACATTTATTTTTACTCATCTATACACGATTTCTATATATGTGACCTGTCACCACGATACCCTGATAAAGTTGTAATCTTACATAGCATAAATTTAAAAAGAAAAATGCTTTGAATGAAAAAAATAAAAACTCAAACTTTTGCAACATGTGAAGGTCACAAAACTTTTGATTTTGAGGACACTTCACTTTCAAACTTTATATCATATCATAATTACGATATTCAGCACTTTCCTTACATTTGGGTTGTGTGATTTTATCAGGGTATCATGGTGACAGGGCACATATGTGTTAAATGAAAGGACCATGACTGGAAGTCTTAAAGGCAGTGGATCTCATTTGCAAACATCCCCACAGACCAGGAAAAGATAACCCATGCCCTTAGGCTATTGATAAAGGGCAAGTCTGTGAAATTTGGGGGTCAGTAATTACCTAGAATTTTAAAAATGCGAAAGAAAAACAATAGTCGTTTAGTGTACGTTCTACGGTAGGAATTTTTTCCTTGCGAGAAAAAATTCAAATCAGAGTCTAACGGTCACTATAATTCCACTAAAACTGAGTTTCTAGCTAAAGGTTCCCAGATAGCATTTTCTTCTAAATGCCATTATATTTACACAATGTTAAGTTTTAGGCATGAAAAAGAGATGCCCTGCCTTTAATCTGGATTAATAAGGTTTTAATTTCTAATTCAAATCAAGAACACATTCATTGTAATCATGCAAGTGGTTCAACCTATCTAGACGTTTTCAGGGTGCTTTGTGACTCCATTCTTTCTACATATGACTTCTGATATATATTTATTATTATTTTTTTTTGGGGGGGGGGAGGGGCTGGAGCCGAAAAACCAATTTAATTCTTACAATTGCACAATATGCTGCATGAAGAAAACTCTGTTTAACTCTTCAAATACTAAGGCAAACAAACTGTCAGACTGAAAACCAACAGAAAAATGTGTGGTAGCTATGACTCCCCTTTTTCCTGTTCTTATAGGCAATATTAAACAAATTCACAAAATAACCAGACAAAACAATGGAACAAGAAAGAAAGAAAACAAAAATAGGATTACCAGCTGGGTAGTCTTTCCATCATAGTGTAACTCTCAGAACCAGAGTTCCAGTAGACAGCCAATGAATCAAGACGCAACAGCTGTTGAAATGAAGTAAAAGACGAGTCAAATGTACAGTGTATCATGTAAATTTATGTGTGCAAATAAGAGTATAATGGCCATGGAACCCCTTGATGATTTGGTCAGTGTAAGCCAACATGTGAAAATTTGGTGAATACGTTGTTATACGTCAAGCAAGTTATGGGTCAATTCTGTACTAGTTACAAAGCACATTGAAGCGTACTGGTATACACTGACTAAAAACAAAAACATCAATAGTTCAGCAAACGCAGGCATTTTAGAGAAGCTCAGATACATTGGCATACACTAGCTAAATCATCAGGGAGTGATAGGGCTACAAAACGACTCTGCCATCTGAACTTCAAATTTCCTATTATTACAGAAAACTGGTGCAGTAATATCAAATGTGTGATAACAAACTTATTAGGATGTAAACATGAGCATATACATTATTCACTCCCTCCTCTTTCTTCCCCACACAAATAATCATAAGTAGAAATATCACTGAAAGGTGATTTATACCTCAACCCATTAGGACTCTATTCATCATCAAAATATATTGTTAGCAATGCCATTTCTGATACATTTAAACGTGTCTTGCATATCTTCACCCCCAAACCAATGTGTGTGCCTAATTTCATTGAGCATTGCTTGAAAAATAGGGAATTAGTTCGATCTGCAATATTTTCCAATAATTTATTACCATAATGTGCCATAACCATGGCAATGCAGTGTCCGGACACATCCCAAAAAAATAGGTCTTGCACATCTTCACCCCCAAACCAGTGTGTGTGCCCAATTTAAAGGGAAGTAGTTTGATCTGCAATACTTCCCCCTAATTTACTGCCATAATGTGCCATTATCATGGCAATGCAGTTTCCGGACACATCCAAAACATAGGTCTTGCACATCTTGATCCCAAGATCAATGTGCGTGCCAAATTTCATGGGTATTGCTCAAAACTGAGGAAGTAGTTTGATCCACAAGATTTGCAATGGACCGAACACCTCCAACCCCCCCCCCCCCCCCACCTGTATACCATTCCTATACCCCATTCAAATTCATTTGGGATGGGCCTAACTAGTGCTACACATTTATTGATTTAGATTATAAATAAATATATCACCTTATAGACCATCTTCACTGACTGATCCAGGACACAGGGTATCCAATCCATATTTGTTGTCTGTGGAAGTGAGTGAAAAATACAGTTAAGAAAATCACACACAAAAATTAAGTAATTGATTTAACTCATTATATTGAATCTATCACTTCACTCTGTCAGCAGAGTCTGTGATATGAACACTTGAACATGATTTATTCTATTGGTATTGAGTAAACATACTAAACAAGGCCTATCACAATTCTTGATTTGATTTTTTTTCCTAGTACACTGGTAAAATAATTCTTTTGAATTCATTTATCAAAAATTTACTTACTTACTTACTTAATTAATTAATTACTTAGTTACTCGTCTATTTTATTTTATTTTTTTCATGTATGTTATTTTAATTTCATATTACTGATTATATTTTCAAACTTAATATCTACTTAGCATCAGGACTTGAGAAAAGAAAATTATCCTTTCAAATTTGCAACAATCCACACCTCTAAAAATAACAAAAATACTATTTGTATTATCCCAATTTATTTACAAATTCAATTTTTTTATCTTATCATTAGTATAACTGGCATTCAAGTACGCTATCTGGATGATCATTGACAAATTAAATTGGCACAAAACTAAGTCTTCCATCTTAAAATGAAACCAGTACAACATGTTTTAATAAATGTACATGTCAGTAATTTTGAAAGGTGTGTGTAAATACAAATTCACAGTTTAAGCATTAGCCAAAGTTCAGACATGACCTGACTCGTTTTATCGAGCAATAGTACTTATCAACGTTTCAATAAATTTTATCAGAAAAAGTTCCTTTTTCTGTCACAGATAAGGGAGTTTGGTATTTGTATTTAATGGTCTTTGTACTTTATTCCATTCTGGGGAATCCCAGTAGTCTGAAGATTTGTATGGTACCAATGAGCAGCATGTCTGGGGGACAACAGTCATGAATCTACTATAAAAAGCATGATTAGTGATTGAATGTGTTTAATTGGTTAGAGCCCTAGCTCTCCATTTTAATTCAATTTGCACAATTAATAGCAACCTTCAAAGCAGATTTGTAGAGGCATTAACTATGACTGCATTTTCGGTCAATCAGGCATTCTGTCTGTTGGGTCTACTGTCTATCGGCCTGTAACCAAATTACTCTACCCCAAATAATTACAACTCGTACATGAGCTTTTCTGTCATAACATGAAAAGGAAAATTGCCCATATCTTTTGCTTATCCTTGTCGGAAAAAACATAATGTCGTTGCAGTGTATTCACAGTGATCACAATGCCACTCTGTGAAAATGAACCACATCCACACAGTGGTCATTACCTGCCAGATGAAACACAAGGCTGTCACAGTGTGATCTCTATGATCACACAGTATTCGTAGTGTCACTCTGTGAAAATGAACCAATTCCACACAGTGGTAGTCCAGATTGCTATATCCAGCTGGATTTTGTGGCAAAGATGATTTTTATTGCTAACTTGTCATTTGAGGGCGCTGATTCCAAAAATACCAGGTGCCATTTTTCTACATCTTCAGGCGCCATTATAATTTCAAAAATGCGGCCTTTCGAATAAATATTTTTTGGGCTCATAACTCCACTTATAACCAATAATACAGAATAAAATGGATGGCAACACCTATGTTGTGATAAACCAAGGATTCCATTAACCCAGTGCGGTACTTGACAGATCATCCCATGGGCCATCTTTGTGAATTCAAAATGGCCGCTCATATTGAAATATAATTTTTGACTAATTTGAGTTAATGAACGACGTAGAAGATTAAAAATGGTGGCAACACCATGTTTGTTGATAACTAGGTTCAATAAAACAATGCGCGTACATAACATCATCCTATCGGCCGCCATCTTGGATTTCAAAATGGCGCATAATTGAAATATATTATTTTCATTTTACTGAACATGTACTTTACACAGAAGCATAAGACTGATGGAAATGCTCTCATTTCACATTATGGAAATTTTAAAGGGTAAGATTTGACTATTATTGCCTGTCATTTCCATGCATTATGCAAAAGTATTATTAAAATTGCTATCATTTCATGGAGTAACATGTATGTTTAAGTAGAATTGTTGTCTTGTCAGTAACTTAATTGTCGTTGTAGCTCCTTTAATTTTGTGTAATTAATTTCAAAAAGACATCGACACGCTTAAAACACAACACATTTTGACATAATTACTAGTTTTGCTCCATCAGAATGACTTACTGCTTACCTTACTGATTCACTCGATATCACTTGTTATGAAGGGGGGGGGGGGGGGGGGTGCGACAGTCATAACAAATCGGATGAGTAAAATGAGATGCCTGAAATGCGCACAAAATTTAGGAAATTGCGAATTTTTTTGTCAACGGCTGGCTGATTGTTCGCAGTAGTATTCATGAGTTAGACGTCGACAAGACCTATTAAAATCAGGTAAGTTATGATTTTGAACACATATTTAAAATTGTAGTTTATAATTCTAAAACGGGTATTACGCTTTTGACTGTCAGAACAAGGAAAAAAAATGCTTTATCCGAAAACAGTGTGAAGATCGAGGTGTGTGTGGAGGGCGG
>JZLH01S0605108.1:0-12743 GCA_001188425.1 Eucidaris tribuloides | reverse complement strand
TACATAGTACACGCGTGTTTGATCTGAATGGTTATGTTTTGATTCAAGGGCACGTGCTACCCAAAAATAATCAGCCTAGCTGATTGGTCAGTAGCGAAAACTCCTCTAGCATGCATGCACAGTGTCAACCTTTTTCACGTGCACGCTGCTATCTGATTGGATAACATGCTTCACTATCCAAAGGTCATCAACTTTTCCGCGCGTACTGGGCGAGTCATGGTTTGTTTACAATGATTAATTCCGGGGCACCTAGTTCCATGCCATGTTGTCATCTATGCTTGCATGCACTTGACACTTGTGCAACCATCGATCGCCGCTGCATGCTAGCGCAAGAGCTATAATATAGGGCAAAGCTTCGGGGACCCGTTGCTCTTCGGTCTTCGACTCAGCGAAGAGTCCGACAGACCCCGCGACAGACCCTGATGTCGTAATTGAAGCAAATATACGACGAGAAGAAAAAGAAAACAGAACGAAAAAGAAGAAGAGGAGGAGGAGAAAGAAGAAGGAGAGGAAGAAAAACAACCCCCCCCCCAAAAAAAAAGAAAAGGAGGAGGAGAAAGAAGAAGGAGAAGACAACAGAAAGAAAAAAAACTTCAAAAGGGTATCTTTTGAGATCGCCGATAATTACATTACTTGTTTCGGGTATCCAGATCGACTTTCAATTACTTGTTTAGGGTCCATTTTGAAAGTCCATACACGCGCATGGTGTACACCTTGTAATGACACTGCCCCCCCCCCCTGGGGGGGAACAATTAGGGCCTTATGAGGAAAAGGAGAATTCTTTTGGCCAATTTTGCTGATTTTTCGGCCTTTGAAAAACATAACATTGCCAACATATTTTTCTCCTTCGATTCACTGGAAATCAGTCGACGGCCGACCTGTTGGGAGCAGACATAAATGCCTGAAAATTAATAGCCTTACTCACGAGTCGAGTGGAATCTGGCTGTATTGTGAGAGTCAGAATATTTGTTCATTCCTGGAAACAGTGTATATGCCACTTCTTCAGAGGCAAAAACGAGGTTCAGCCCCTGGTTATGTAGCCTATTTTCAGGCCAAGTTCTCCAGTTTGTTTGTTTTTTTTTGTTTTTTTTTTTTGGTTCACAAAGGGGACGGGGCCGGGGGGGGGGGGGCGTGCTTCAAGACCAGGCGTGCTGAAAAGGGTGCCCAGTTGAATACTTGTTTAGGTAATTCTTAAAATGAGGCGGGGGATAATGGTGTACTCTTGTCACCCTGAGGCCCGCACCTGATTTTATTTTTTTTGGGGGGGGGTGGGTGCAAAAGAAGCGGGGAGGCAGTGACGTACTAGAATATCAATTATAAAATAATGGGCTGTTATATCCCTGTAGCTTATAGGGCCTACAGATTCCAAAAGAAGCAACAAAATGTTTTGAAATCGGTCGGAGAAGTGGGGCCCACCCCCTGTGAAAATGAGACTGTTCAGCGTAGAGTACACCATTTTAGCGCTACATGTAGTGTACATTGTATGTATGCTTCGAGTGCATGTGCAGACTGTACCGGTCTACATCCTGCAAAAACTAATTAATGTTTCAACCCCGCGTTTCAACACGCAAATTAAGCAAGGTTCACCCTGACACTCAATTGGTTTAATGAAAGCAGAACAATGAGAGACATATTAATGAAGTTTGGCGAAAATCCACCAAAGAATAACAGAGTTATGAAATTCAAGTTTTAAATTTGTTGACGGTCACATCGCGAGCAGCCTCCCCATTATGCTACATAATATAATTCCATAAATTTCAATTTTAATATTCATGATATTGAATGCGGTTTTTTCATAGCTTGCATGTATGAATATGTTTTCTGATATATATGAATGCCCACAGGTAAAATCATTTTCAAATCTGAGAACGGTATATTATGGATTATATCACGACAATGGGGAGTCTGCTCGCATCGTACCGTCACAATTTAACTTTGAAACTTAATAACTTGTCATTCCTTGGTGGGATTTCGTCCAACTTTCATTAATATGACTTTCTCTCATTGTTCTTGCTTTTATTAAAACCAACTTAATGTCAGGGTGAACCTTGCCCTTATAAAGGCCTACTCGACACATTGCCTTGCTCAGCTCAGCTCTATAAGATGAATTATAATGACCATTTCAGATAAGGCCTACATGAGGAAACTAACAAATAATTATGTGATTCTGTAGGTAAAGTTTGACAGTAACTAAATGTAAATCTAAGCTATTATTATTCATTATTATTCTTATTATTATTATTTTATTATTATTATATTTATTATTATTATTATTATTATATTATTATTATTATTATTATTTATATATTATTATTTTTATTATTATTATCATCATCATCATCATCATCATATCATCATCATCATATATTTATTTTTCTTCTTCTTGCCGGAATTTCTTCTTTCCCTTTCAAATTGTTTTGTACCATCCACCTCCCTGTACCACATAGACCGGCATTTGTGACCTCAAGAAATTTCTTCGAAAATAAATCGTGGCGAAACTGTATGAACGTTGGTGGACGTGCATTTGACTGAGAAATGCCGTCCAAAATCAGAGTTTAGCGAATCGTTTATCCAAGGAACATTTAACCTGAATTCATGCGAGCTGCATCAGTTTCATCAGACGTAGTGCAAGATATATCGGGAGTAGATCTAATGCATCAACCAGCAATATCAGCGCACATGACGCATGTCGTTGCAGGAGGGTGAGTGTGCACGTTTTGCCATAGAATAATGCACACAGACATACGTATATAGACCGTAGTGCATACATAACACGCACAACACTTCTCACTAACGTTAGGTCACGGCAAGGCATATGCTCAGCCTCGGACAGTCTGCCAGGCCAGGCGGCGCGGCTGGCCTGGCCTGGCCTCGCCCTATGGCTATGCCTTGGCCTGGTTCTGCTGCAGCGGCAGCATGTGCACCGTGTAGACGTGCGTAGTAGATCTATACAAACTATCGCTGACCGGTCGTCATTTTGGCCAATATTTTCGTCCAAAATGAGGGTTGTTCTCATCAAATGAAGGCGCTAATTCGAAAGTGTACCCACGTAGTCCCACATGTCATGATTCATGTAGGGTTTACAAATCACAGCATGTTTAACTGCCATGATAAATTAATCATTTTCATGGGAAATTAGGGTTAGGGTTGTGGTTTATTTCGTCAATGTATCTACTGACGGAATAAACCTAGAAACTTTGCTGTAGGGCCGATTTGACCATAGTTTTTGAGATCTGATCCTGGGTACACTTTCAAATTAGCGCCCAGGCCAAATGGCGAAGGATTGGAGAGAGCTGATATGTGAGAACATGTCAAGAATGATTTTGAACTGTATTTCGAACTTATATTGTACTTACATTGCCCGGTCCCCTAAAGTACAGGTAGTATTCGGCTTCAATATATGATGCACCACGCCGTACCCCGGGGTACCACGTTGTGCAGCGCCCTCTTGCGTTCAATGTATTTCTACAGTAAATGATCGCTGAAATCAGTGTTATGAGCAGAGGCTGTGCAAGTGCACAACAAAAAGGCAATAATTTACGAAAAATGGGGTAAAAATAAGCTAAATTGTTGATTTTCACACTATATTACATAACTTTTAACATAATTATTGTAAGCCAGAGCGTAACAGTGGGGGCCTTAAAAAATAGATAAATAATCAACAAAATGGTGGATATTCTAGTTGGTACCAGGGTACCAAATACGGCATCATATGTTTGTGTACTCTTCGGATGTCTGAATGAGATGAAGAAGCTCGCACACACAACATTCAAATTCAACAAGAGACAATGAAGAACGAGTAGAATCAAGTCAAGTCAAGACTTCGTATCCAGAGACGTTCGCAGCTGATGGATGTGCCCTGACACTGAATGGAGCAGAATCTTAAAAGAACTTGTATTACCAAAGCATCTGGGAAAAAGATAATAATTGACAACTTTAACCGAGAACTTTAATTTAAAAACAAAAATGTTAGGACTAAGATTAGACCCGACGGGGTCTGGTCCGTTTCCTTCGGGGACTTCTATTTTACCGGTATTTTTACGTTTTTTAGGCTCAGGTCCCCCTCATACAAAGGACAGACGCGAGCTTACCGCAGCATATTTCCATGCCGCTAGTGAATTCACGTCACAAATTCACATTACTGAAGCTATATGCTTGTCAGGGCGAATTTCTGACCAGGAGCTCGCAAATGTTTGTAACTCACCGAGCTGTCACAACAGTTATTCGCACATTATTATCAAGGATACAACCATTTTTGACATAATGGCGATGTCAGTTGTTTAGAAGTAATGTTTTATGCGCTTCTTTGGGATTCACGGTGCTCGTTGCAACCAAAATGCTAAAGCGGCTGCGTGGAAGTGCGCGCTCGGGCGCGTGATGATCACGGGACTACACGAAGTTGCGGTATACATGTAAGCATGTAGTACGACGAGCGGCGCGGTCCGTTCACTAGTTCGTAACTAATCGCGGAACTTCGTCGGTCATGTACATGTATCACCGGAACTTCGTAGTCGCGTAGATCATCTACGCGCGCGCGGCATTCACGCAGGACAGCGCTTTAGATCTTTGTTGGAACGAACACCGTGAATCCCAAAGAAGCCATAAAATTACTTCAAAACACTGGACATCGCAAGCAAAAATGGTTGTTATCCTGGTTATAATATGGTGGGAAATAAGCTGTTGTGAAGACCATCGGTGAGTACGAAACATGCAGCTGCCTGTCAGGAATTCGCAACTGACAAGCAATTAGTTCAGTAAGTGAATTGTGACGTGAACTCACAGAGCGCATGAAATATGGCTGGTAACGTCTCGTCTGTCCTTTGTTGAGCGGACTGACCTAAAAATACGTAAAAAACTACGTAAAATGAGAAGTCCGGACGAACGAAAACGGACTGACGTTACCGGACAGCTCGTCTAGTCGGCTAGATTAACTTTTAAGGCCAAACTAAAAGAGACAGTAACATCAAGCGATCGCCTTGGAGACCAGGCGTGGGCAGGGCATTATAGACGAAGGCTTCGGCCTGTGTCGAGTTAGGTGTTTTTCAGAGGTTTTAAACTGACGAATTGTGTCAAAAGATTTTAATTTTTTGGCAACATTTTTGTAACCTTCACGATTGATTTGCGTGTGTGGGGTAAGTAGCAGCATGCTTTGCTCTGAACTAACCCATAAGTTCTTTAAAGACGGGTGGGCCCAAGGCCCAAGGGGGTTTTCACAGCACGAATCCAAATTTTTGTTTTTGTGAGACTTCCCGGTAAAATGGCAAATAAACAAATTTCTTTTTAAGGGTCAAAAAGCTTTAGACTGTGCATACGTCCACCTCCCTGATTGGTACTCTTTCTTGCTTGCAGGAAGATCGCGTCATTTGAAAATGACATATGTCCAAGTCTGGCAATGTTTGGCCAACCGCGGTACTGTGATTTGACAGTACAACTGTTAAGGATTGGAAAAAAAAATCGGTTTGAATAATCGCATTGGAAACAGGCAGCACGCTGCACACTGATGCCACATCAATTTGAGCAAGCGTTAGGGTTAACTGACAAAAAGTCATGTGAAAAATCTGAAAATGACTGTTGAAGTGTTACTAAGTGTAAAGGTAAAGTCTAAGAGTAAGAAGTGTTGAGGACCACTTTAAAAATTTTGTAGAAGAGTTTTTCAACTTTGAACAAAACATACAAAAAACTTCTTCAGACGATTTGGTAACCCAGACAACAGTGGAAAAAATATACAACAAAATGATAGGTTTCTATTTTGTTATTGTTTGTACCATCACCTGCTATATCATTGCACACATGCATGCCAGTTAGCTTATTTTAGGATTAAAGGGATTAGATTCTACTTCTTCAAGGTTCTATTCTCGGGGTACTTTATGGTATTCAAAAGTTGGTGAGATGGCACAAGATACTAGTGATCTAACTGTTCACGAACCCGTGTTTCATTTAGTCATTGTTACAACATGCAACAAAAAGTACCACCTTCTAAACATTCACGACATCAATGAGTAATTCTGTAAAAAAAAATTAAAACACTAGTCTACAAGCATTTTGGACTGTCAGATTATTATGCCATAACTTATGAGTTCTCATTCTAGCAAAAAAAAAAAAATAGGATGACTACATGACATGTTTGTGCTTTATTGTTTTCGACAAGCTAAAATTAACATGGTGGGGTCAAGGTCACCAGAGATAACGTCAGAGCTGGAAAGTGGTGGTCAAATGACCACTTTATCATGTGACCATGTCTGTTCACTTGTTTGTCAGAGAGCTTGTTATTTCTCCCACCCACTCCACTACAGTACTGAATTTCAGCATTGTTTTAGAAGTTTAGAGTACTGACAAAACACACTGACCTACTTTGAAAACCATTGTTTCTTTGTCTTCTAGTTTACTGTTAATCATCATTAGTGATCGGATATTACAATGTTTTTTGGAGTTTTCGTTAACATTATTATGGATTGCACACTTAATTTATTGCATTGTTAATTGACGTGATGTATCGAAATTATAATCAACATGAAGTCATGAACAGACCTACAGGGTGTACATGTACATCTTTCATTGACACACCAATGGACAAGTTCAACACCAGACAATAATGCAAGTTCAAGTTCAATACAATAATTGTTTGTCAATCATCAACGAAGAACATTATCAGACAGCTGTAGTGCACAAGGACAAGGTGCATTCAAACTTACAGCAAACTTCGAAGTTTCACTTCCCGAAGATTAACTTCGCAAAGTTTGGTAATGTGAAGTTGTGAACCCAAACTTCCCGCGAAACTTCTCGCGAAACTTCCCACAACTTTGTAGGAAATTTCCCGAACACCGAGAAACTTCCCGCGACATTTTGAGTGTGAACACAAACTTCGGGAAGTTATATCCCTTGAGCCTCAGCGCATTTCCGGTGTGGGGACATAATGTACTCAAACATGGAGTTGAAGACGTTATGACTTGAGTACTAGACTACCATGTACATGTACGTAGCTCGGATATTTACGTGCGTTTTGTACGCAGCAACATATGTCCAAACTCATTCAATTTTTGTGTGAGCTTGGTACTTTCATTGAAATAAATATGAAGTATAAAGGACATTGGAGCATCGCGGAAAAAAAATTCCTGATCAATCTGTGGAGCAAAATCTCCTTACATTTTCATTGTTTCCACATGGGCAGTGCGTTTCAAATCTTCGAGAAGTTTCGCGAGAAGTAAATCTTCTCGAAGTTTTACCCCAGTGTGAACGATCAAGCCATTTTGTAATGTGAATGCACCTACAGGCTGGTTTACTGATCAGTGAACAAATCTTATCTACCCTGAAGGCCTGATACCACAAGGGTAATAATTTGTCATTACTATATCTCTGCTCCAATGTCAGATCATACATGTAGTAGGGTCCATGGTCAGATAGATACATGTACATGTAAAGCTTCAGGGAACTACGTAAAACTACATGTAGAGCAGCCTTAAGGCGTGAGCCTTGAGGCAAAAGTCAAGGAAAATTAAAGGTTTTGTAGCTCTAGAGAGCACTGACAATTAGTGATTATTGATAATGATTATTGCAACTTGTTAAGGAAAAGACATTAAATAATCTATGAAGAGATCATCAGCACACAGCACAGCACTCGATAAAGTATCTGTTTGGTTTAGATAAACCATAGACTTACTAACACAGGTCCATGATACACAAATAACAGTTGTCAACTACAATGTGCATGCAGTGTGTTACGATCATTCAGTATCTTTTTTTCATCAACCAAAGAAAGAAAATATGACTTTTTTTTATGCCTCCGCAATGAAGTTGCTAGAGGCATTATGCAAAGTAGTTTTATCTTAAATTTGATAGGCAAACTTCAAGTTGAAGGGAAGGGCGCCAGCAACTAACAGGCATAAGTGTAAGAATAAACATGGACATGTGAGTATTGTGAGGAATTATGCGTACATGGTGACAAAAACAGCCACTAAATAAGGGGGTACTGCTGTGATACTGCACCCTCATCAAGGCCTCATGAATTAGTTAAATTTGTTTTATGTTACGTCTTTGTAAGTTTTACCCTAAGACAAAAACTTGCAGAACAGCTAATAGGGGGAGAGCTTATCAATTCAAAAGGTGCATACAGTCCACGGTCCGGCTAACACACGTCGCGTGGCATGCATTGGTCACGCATGGTCAGCTCCCTGCAGTGCACGTGCAATCTGATTGGTTGGCAAGCACTCAAATATTTTCTTAACTTAAGCCTGTTAGTTGCTGGCGCCTTCTCCCGTTAACGTGTAATTTACCCATTCATTTTCCAAATGTTTTTTTTTCTCTTTCAAAATATGATTTTTATGGAGCATCAGTATGCTTTCTTTGGTCAGCAAAGGTTGGCTGCTCTGACTCTGACCAATAAATTCAAACTGTGTTTGTGCGATCAAATCCTAGGTTTACTATGAAAGTTCTGTTGAACCAAACACTTTCATCATGCCTCCTTAGATGTACAAATGTATGTTCGTATTCAGTACTTAGTTATATTGCACTGCGTGCATTTTCCACCATTTACATATACACAATACCTTGGACCCTATTTCACAAACTATCATTTGAGCCTGGTATTTGCAAAATAGCCCTTTCACGCTCCTAGCAAGTGCCTACAATGTGTGTGTGTGTGTGTGTGTGTGTGTACTGTGAAGCATCCCCATATCACGGCAATAACAATGCACTTGAACAAGTCCAAACTGTTATTGACTCTCCCTGGTATGTGCCTGGATGAGAGTGACCTACATTTGAGAAGTTCGCTAAGCACGCTGCCCAATACTTTCATGCAACTAGCTCATGCATGCCCTTCACTCGTCATTCATTGTGCACAGAGGCAGGCTGAAGTGTAATACATTGTAGGATTCCCGCCAGGTTCAGCTATGTGACTTGTCGCTGCTATTTATAGAATTTTCACAGCTATATTTTTCTCAGGTGTATGGTTATGTGTTGTTAAATGCATCTTGAGGTAGAGAGGGGGCATGGGATTTAAATGCACAATGTCCATACATTTGATTTGCTGTAACGAATGGGCAACAGTAGCGACAGGATGTAGTGTACTGGTACACTGTACGTAGATTTCCCATCACTCGCGTTCTCACCTCACGCCATGTGCTATGGTAAACAAACCACTCTGACTCAGCATGTGTGTACATTGCAACACTCTTAATGGGCTTTTCCACCATGTGCTGAAATTAAACCCAGGCAAATTAGAATTTCCGTTGAGTCTTGCATGCCCCCCCCCCCAATCTTTCTCTGTAGTGAAGTGTAGTTATTCGAACTTTGAAGTGGATACTGAAGTTCAGTAGACATGTATGATAAATGCATCATATACATGTATGTTGCACAACACACACACACACTTGTACATGTATGTAGACTCTGTTCAATTTTACTGTGTGTCTGTGTAGATTATGTAGGCTTCTGTATGTGTGTGTGTCTGTGTGACTGTGTGTAATGCACATTGCCATTGGGATGGATGTTTCCACCATGTGACAGGCTTGTGCTCATACGATGTACATTTCCACAAGTATGAAACACTTTCATTGACTGCAGACCACGTAGTGGTGTATTGCATCATCATGTGTGAGATAAATTGCTCATTCTACAAGTTTCATACCAGAAGATTCAAGATTATGCTAATGCTTATTGTTTAAACTGCTTCAATTGCATCATTTTATTTTATCCTTATTTCTGAAGGGTTGAAGTAGGAAATTAACTGAAAGTAAGCAGTCCACTTTTACATAATCATATAATGAAAAGAGCATCGTCCATTAAAATTTTTGAAAGTGTTTTGCTGGTACTGTAAAAACATATTTGCATACATGTAGTAGGCCTATATGCTTACAATATTATGGGCAAGCATTCTTCATGAAAAAATTGCTTAACATTGTGGTTATCATTAGGAGAATTGTGTTGCCTCAATTATGTAAGACATTTCAAAGTACAAAAGCATATGATTGATCACCTGATTGTAATTTATTGCATTTGAGTACTTCGAGGAGGTAGATTATTTAGATGTTCTTTAACCTTCAACAATGGTAGTTTTTCAAAGTCTATATGTATAGGCCTATAAATAGTACATGTAGGTCTTACATAATTATGGAATTCTTATTTGCCTGGAATTAATGCTAACTTCATGTACAGTGTACTGTACATGTAAATTATTGATTTTGGAATATACTGTCTGAATCAATGTTACATGTAGGTACATTGTATTAGTACATACACTGTACATGTACAGGCTACTGAATAGTTGTGGAGACTAATGTATTTTCACCTAAGTTACGTATACCCTTCCCTGTTCCATATATGATGGGAATGTGAAAGATGTTTTTGTGTGTACAGTTATGTACATGTACAGGGTGCTACATAACTTTTTTTGGCCACTTGCCCGGTCGGGCAAGTAAATTTTCAAACAGCTGAAAAATGCTTGCCCGAATGAAATTTTTGCTTGCCCGAAAAAATAATAGAAATATTGTTGATCTGTGTGTGGTCTGTGATGAATATTTATAGAAATATACATAATCATTTGCATCAATAATTTCTATTGCATTTATCAATATCAATGATTATATTTTTAATTTTATTCGTTCATCCTATACATGTATTATGGATGTGAAGGATTATGACATTGTGTTCCAGCAAGCGGTAGCAGCAATTTCATGTTGTGTGTGGCGGTGTGGGGGCAGGGGGAGGGGGGATGCCACAGCAAAGGAAAAATAATTACACCCTTGCACTGGAAAAAAGCATGTCATTAATTATTGTCATTGTTAAAAAAAAGTTGAAATTTGAAATCCCCCCTCTCCCCACCCTAAAGTTTTTACGTCCATCACTTTTATCTTTTTTTTTTAAGTATATACTGTAAAAAGCTACTATAACACCTTTCAAACAGTTTTCTGTAACACTTTATAAACATTGAACAGTTTTAATCTAGAAATCATAGAAACTTTTTAGTTAGAAATTCTGTGTATCACCCTATGTTGATATCAAAAGTTCATGTTTATTTCTGGGAACCTTCAATAAATCACTTGAACATGATTTCATAAAACGTTTAGGTGTTTACGTGGAATAAAAATCATAAATGCATCAACAACTTTTTTGTTGAAGATGTAAACTACTAGAGCCCTGCGGACAAAAAATCGGATTAATCGAATTTAATCGATACGCTTTTTGCCGATTGGTATTATCGAATTTGCGACTTTAAAATTAATCGATTAATGCGGGTGCGAATAGTCTAAATGCCTTAGCGGAATCAAATGCAGTAACTGTGATTGTTTACAAATTTAAAAAAAATAATTTAGATTCAATATTCAAAGTAAAGAAACATTTTTAGCATGATCAGAACCCAAATAATATCATTTTTTTAATGGCAAATAACGCATTCAGAGAACAGTGGATTTCCAAATGGCCGACACGTAAAATTCGGCTGCCGTACCATCCCTGCATGCATCGCTGAGGAAAATATTTTTTGCCGGACGCAAAAAGAAGAGAGTTGAAATGTCGGTCGGCTTATTGAAAAAACAGAAATGTCAAAATACGTCAACTTTTTACACATTCTTTCCTTTGCTGACATTACTTTTTCTGAAAATTGCTGTCATGCATCCGAAAACTTGATTCTTCTACGGCTATTGGAAGTTTATGCGTACACATCGCCATCTTGGTTAACCAAAATATCGTTTACCAAATATCCATGTATCTGTTTCCCGCACTATGGCCAGTGTGGATACGCGGCTACTTGTCCGTAAAACGGATAATTTTGTTACCAAAATGGCAGCGCCGCTCGCGCAAAGGTGGGGTAGCGATGTGATGCATGAAAGATTCTATATTGTTAATGTTTGGATTTTTAATGTGCCACAGGGGTTAAACAACCGATCTTCGTTTTGGGCTGTTATTGTTTTTCATTCTCAACTTTTCGTGTGACTAACACTGCTAACAGTAGATAGATTCTAATGGTTAGTCATTTTGTCCTTGCGTCCCATGTAACTTGTTTTCGCGTATTGTTACTGGCTTATTTTTTTCTTGTATTTTGCTATCGAATAATCTCGATTAATTCGATTTACCTTTCCAGTCAAACAATCGATTTCAAAGATCAATATTCGACCCGGCCTAGTAAACACTTCAGTGTTTGTGTTCATGAAAATATTTGACGATTTTCTTGATTTTCAATACCAAACGTGTTACATTTCAAATTAAACTTGTTGATGTGTTTATGAAGTCTTGTCCGAAGAATTAACCATAAACTTCTGATATCACGTAGATGAACACAGAATGTTAACTAAAAAAGTGTTGTATAAATGTAACAGGAAAGTGTTTAGTACTTAGACAGTGTATAGAAAATCTATCAAAAATTGCTAACAACCTAGCGGGAAAAAATGTAAGCTTAAAAATCAAAGAGGGGGTCAGCCCCCTCCCCCCAAAAAAGGGGGGGGCGGCATTTATCCCCACACCGGAATCACACCTATACCATATAAGAGGTACTCTGTAGACATTAAAACTCATAATATATTTATCCTTCAGAAATGTATAATTACATTCTCAAACAGTGTAGCTGTGGACTATGACACCACACCTTGCCATCTTCAACCCAGGCCAGTGTATAAATTCAGTTTACTGAAAGGTCATATATTATTTCCATCTCTAAGTTTTTTCCATTTTTTGTGACCAAATATCCCTTTAAAAATTTTCCACTTCTAATATCACAAATATAATTTCTGTACCATCTATTATATTTTCGATTG
>JZLH01S0605095.1:0-14279 GCA_001188425.1 Eucidaris tribuloides | reverse complement strand
TGCAGACAAACACTACTATGCAGCAGCTATCTTGTGCATTCGGACGGATTGAGGGCAGCTGGTGAGCCACTGGATATACGATCTCTGCGTGGATCACCCCCTTATCACCAGCAGTAAATGGATTTAACTGCAAAAACTCGAGGCTGAGTCTCAAACAGGGCACCGATGACGATTTGGATAAGGAGACGAACTATGTACAGCTGGGCTGTTTCCGATGTATGGTCATCGCCCTTGCTGTGGTGTCACTGCTGTTCTCTTCATGTGATGTATATCGCTTGACATCATGAGAAGGCCACGCCCTCAATCCTCGATCACAGATCCTCGACATCGACTCGACTTGCTAAAGACTCTTGGATAATGTAACGACAACCAAGTTGATGGTCCAGACTTGGCTCACTCGCCGAGCGGTCCTATGAGCGGCAAGGCTTAGCCACACCCCATCACTGAGGAAACTCCTGATCTTTCGAGGAGGTTGCTATGGACTATAAGGGCGATATCGTGCCCGAATCCCGATCCATCCAAACGCCTCCAACTCACGCATTATTCGTCGGGGGGACCAATACTTCAAGATCCCAGAGTTAGTATCAGGCGCTGCCTTGCTTCGTTCTTTGAAGGTGAGGCGATCATACTCGAAACTATGGGCAAAACTATGTTCATAGAAATTTTCTCGCCATACATGCGAGCCTAAAAGCTTATCCTACTTGTGATAAACTTGTATTTTTAGCTCACCTGAGCCAAAGGTCTGTGAAGCTATTGCGTGTTTTTGTCGTCGTCCGTCGTCGTCGTGCGTCGCTGCGTGTGCTCGTTGCGTGGCGTCGTGCGTCGTTCGTCGTGCGTACCGTGCGTAAACTTTTACACATTTTTCAGCTTCTTTTCAATTAATGATTGGATTTAGCCCACAATTGGACGGACTGATCCTTAGGGGTAGGGATTCATGGTCCTAATGGTCCATTGGCCCCCAGGGGCCCGCGAGGGCCCTAAAGGGCCAAAGTAGGTAGTTTCAAGCATCTTCTGTATTAGTTCAGAATGTTGTTAAGCACTTCTGTTCCTGTGTAGATACCTCTTTCATGTGCTGAATTAATGTTCCTCTGCAATGCCATGGTGGCCTGTTTGGCCCCAAGGCGGGCCAAGTTTGGGGTGGCCTATAGGATTATTCCATTTCAATCGTGGATTGGACCACACTTGTGGCATATGATCCTCGGGGGAGGTCGAACGAGGGTCTTTCCTCCCCCATCCCCCCCCCCCATGGAATGGTAACACCAGGCCCTGGGGCCATGGGGCAGCGCATAAGGGCCCAAATGCGGTACTTTTACCACAGTCATTTGTACCAACCTTGTGGTGATGTGTCAAGGCACCTCATGTTATTTGGGGGATCAAAGGTAATATGGTAGGTCAAGGTCAAATGAGTTCAGTTTTTCCTTGGTTGTATTGGCATCTTCTCTGATCAAAAATAGTTTAGTAGCCCTTTGTGTTGTAGTACCTCTATATGTGTGAATTAATGTTCTCTTGACTGCCAGGGTGGCCCTGTTTGGCCCCAAGAGAGGGCAACGTTTGGCGGTAGGCCTATGGAATCACTTTCACAATTCATCCCAATGTTATTTTAGACACTTGGTGGGAATGATCCTCAGGGGAGGGCGAAGAGGTTTCCTGGAATGGTAACCGGCCCCCCGGGGGGACCCATGGGGCAGGGCCATTAAGGGCAAATTGGTTACTTCTACAACAGCTTTGTCCACTTGGCGGTGGGTAGATGCGTAAAGCATCAATGTTATGCGGGGGTCAGAGTACATAAGCTTAGGTCACAGTCAAATGTTAGATACTAGGGTGTGCTTGTTTTTATCAAACGATGTTGAATTTCATTTAACTTCGCACAATCGTATGGCCAACGGGGTGCAAAGTTTTTCATGGTTATCTTGGCTCGTTGTTGCCTCAGACTATCGGCTCCAAGGGGCAACTATGTGTATATGATGTTTTTTATGGCGTCCATATGTGCAGGTTGCCGAGACTCAAGGTGAGGTCGTGCCCCCGGGCGGATCTTTTATGTGTTGACGTCTGTGCACTTACATGTTCCTTTTTCTCATTTATGGTGCACGCTGTCTTAATTCAGTGTCGCTTGGCGACGGTGTGGTGTCAGATTGATCAAGTTGTCAATTCATTTCGATCAAATAGGTCAACCCTTACGGTTATAACATGCCCCTTACTCAAAGTATTGCAAATTCCTTTTAGATGTATTTTGAGTCGAGAGGTTTCTTTATGATGACCTAATGAAGTTCATATGAAAAAAAAAACTCATAAATTTCTCTTTCTCTTCCTCAAGGCGGAGAGTTATCAATGCTTAGGCATACCACGGCAAGAGGCTGCGACCATAATTTAGATTTATTCGCTCTGCTTAGGAGTGAGGTGTTAATTACATTATCATCGTATTCCGGTTCATATCTACATAACGGTTTGGCATGGTTTGGAAAGCTTCAACCACACAAAAGTCGCAGTCTTTCGGAAGGTTTTCGTCTCGAGAAGACACATTCGCAGGAGAAGCGCTCTTCTTCATGAGCGCGGTAAGACTAGGAGGATGCCCAACTTTTAGACAAGAACTTTTCAAGTTGATATTTCTGAGTTCTTTCTCATTCTCAAGGCAGTTTATTCGCAAATCTAATTGGCTGTCATGGGCTTTTCGTAATTTGGTAATGTTGTGAGGGGAATTCCCATTATTCGCAAGCCAGAACTGAAGAGGCGAAATGGCACAATCGCACCGGAGAGGGTTGTCCGCCAGTTCCAGCGTGCGGAGTCGGCTATGATGGCTAAATGTGATATTTCGTGTAGAGGGCAGTCGGTTTTTATGAAGGCGGAGTTCTTCTAGGTTGGAACATGATTTCAGTGCGCCCTCACCGATGGATTCCAGGCGATTGGAAGACAGTTCGAGGAAGGAAAGTTCACGAAGGTTCTGGAAGGATTGTTCATGGATGGAGACCAATTGGTTGTGCTGCAAATACAAATGCCTGAGACTAGGCAGACTGACAAAGTCTCGATTAGACAGATGCCGGATGTTGTTGGACGACAGGTACAGAGTTTGAATGGTGTTAACGTATGAAAATATCCCTGTAGGCACATGAGTCAAATTGGTATATTGCAAGTCCAAGTGGGTGAGTCGTAGTGATTGAAAGGCTACAGGATTTGGATCAACCAGAGGGTTATTTTTCAAAACGAGTCTAACGAGGTGCGTTAAGGCGGAGAAACATCCATCTGGCAACTCAGAAATAATATTACTAGACAGGTAGAGGCTATGGAGGCTATTACCTTCAGAAAATGCATCGCAAGGAGGAGACGTCAATTGATTATCTTGCAATGACATAACCCTCAGTCTGGTCAGGTTCCGAAAGGCCGACTCCTCAACTCGCTGGACGTTTGAACGATCAATGTGCATGTTTGCTGCGTTTCCTAGGCCGTCCATCATGAATGACGTCACCGTCGGGAAGTTATTGTCGCTTAGATGGACGGTTTCAATTTGGTCGCATCCCTGGAACGCACCCCGCTCAACGCTACTCAGGTTATTGCGATCTAGGTACAGGTACTTCAACGCCGTGAAGTTCTTGAAGGTGCCAGCACAAATGTGGACCACGCGATTGCGCTGGAGTTTTAGGCTTTTGGCCTCGTGACACTCCTGCGGTACGAGTTCGAGATTGCGTTGCTCACAGTCCGCAGATTTCCCCCAAACGTTGTAATCACACACATCGGAGCATCCATTGCTAACCACGACAGCCGCATCCAGTTGGTAGATGAACGAATAGGGACCAATGAGGATGGTGACAACGATCACCACGCTATGATCGCCGAAAATCTTCATGGTGTCGACATCGAAACAGTCTCCCAACTGCAGATGAAATAAAACAATGAGAGAAAACATAAGTAAAACATAAAGTGTCAAGATGGTTCATACTGTATGTAGGCCCTACTGTGTAATAGGTCCCCAAGTCCGAACATTCACTATAGATGTACACAGTAAAAACACTGTTTCATATTATTTTAAACAACTGTTTGTTGCGTTCAAATCTAAAGACAAGGTTCACCCTGACATCAAGTTGGTTTTAATAAAAGCAGAACAATGAGAAAAAACATATAAATGAAAGTTTGGCGAAAGTCCACCAACGAATAACAGTATGTAAGTTTAAAATTTTAAATTTGTGACGTCACATGCGAGCAGCTCCCCATATGTCATGTGATATAAATTCCATAAAAGTACCGTTTTCTCAGAAATTTGCAGATGATTTTACCTGTACATTTAATATATTATTAGAAATACTATTTCATACATGCAACTATGAAAAAAAATCAATTCAATTATCATGAATTATCAAAAAGTAGCAATTTATGGAATTTATGTTAAACGACATATGGGGAGATTCTCGCATGTGACGTCACAATTTTACAACTTTGAAACTTCATAACTCTGTTATTCTTTGGTGGATTTTCGCCAATTCATTAATATGTTTCTTTCATTGTTCTGCTTTTATTTTAACCAACTTGATGTCAGGGTGAACCTTGCCTAAAGGACCGATTCCACAATCATGGTTGTTTAAAAAAATAAACAATGTTGTTAGGGTGACAGAATCTGTTATTGGTGTGATATGACCTTTGGGCATAAAGCTTTCAAATTAAAAAAAAATCCCCAAAACTAAACTTGGGCTTTAACAACGGTAAGCAGCAGTTTATCAGTGTTTTTACTGTGTATACAGATACAGGTCTCTTTACTCAAACTCAATTATGATACCAGTTTAGAGCTACAAAGTTATTATGGAATCACATTCGGGTCATGGCTGAAGACAAGACGTCCTGGGAAAACAGATCATATATATAGTTTCAATGAAAAACAAATTTTATACGCAGATTCAGTCTTGTCTCCAAACCGACTACAAATCTTAATTCAAGTTCCCTCGCAAATTATCACTGAAATACCGAATTTCTGAATTCGTGAAATGAAGCTTCTAAATGGAAGACAAAAATAACTAAAAGTGATTTACAATTTTACATCTTTCGAATATCACATATAAATTGTACAGTATAGTCAGCTTTAATGGATGGTGAATGTTGTTTCAAAGAAGGTACTGATCTGTAGAAGTCGGATAATCTGCCCGATAGACTGCATGACACAGCTGCGTGACAGTAATAGCGCCCCCACCGCGGAACATTCGTACAATTTATTGTTGGTGTTCCTTTTCACTCAAAAGTTCCCTCTGACGTATGTATGCGTGTTACATTCAGTGCTCTTAGGTTAGTAACTTGCACAATGCAGTTTATGAAATGAATAAACTGAGATGATTTTGAACACATCAAGTAAGTTCTTATTTCTTTACCATCTGAAGACACCTAAACTGGTAAGTAGACTAAGTATACTTCAAACCTCCAAGACCTATACAGCTTGAACAACCGTCTATAATCAAACTAAGAAAAAACGAAGTAGCAATAAAAACACAAAAATATCCTCAAGGGACTAACATAAATCACAAACGTCATCACCACACTTAACAATTGACCCAGTTTGATTAATGTCAGGTTATCCGTATTTACTTTACAGGCGGGTATATATATATGAGTTTGTGAACTTTTCAGTGAATTTCTACTCTAAATTTTGCAAACAAGGTCGGCGTTTGCAGCAACCCTCTATACTTATCCATCCTTCACCTAAATTTGAAATATGAAGATGGCATTAGTAGCTTGCACAAGACAAAAAGTTTGCAAACTAATAATTAAACAACGATTGCGTTGTTTCAAAGAAAGATCCAGAGTGCATGGGGCCTTTGGAAGCAATCTGTGAAATCGAAGTAGGCCTATATAGCCCTAAATGTATGCCTGATCTAAAAGTCCCCCCCCCCCAATAATTTGTTTAAGTATTTGATATACATCAGTTGGTTCCAACATTTTCTCACGATGTTGAAATCCCCCTTTGTATTTGAATGTCGTGCTCCTCTCAGGTATTGACGGATTTTGACATAATCTAATACAATTGTGAAATACTGTAAGATTATTGCGCAAAATATTGCAAAGGATAAACAAATCGGGACCAAAACATCTTTTTATATCCTTTCGTTTGTTAATAATACATCTATGATCATATTATTCACGTAGACAATAATGGGTTTAAGTTCAACGCAGCGTAACCGTAAAGATTTATGACACTGAATTCCCAGGGACTTGCCCCGCCCCCCACTGAGACTATTACTAACCGCCATTTTTTCACCTTTGAATAAGAGTGTATTTACAAAGATCGCAGTGTAAAGTTCACCCTCAAACAATAATCGATTCTTTCTGTTTCAAAGAGACCTAGTTACCAAACATTACTACAAATTCGACATTCACACATCAACAATGGTTAGAATAGGAGATGATAGTGATTGGTTGTTAGAAAGACTTGTAGAGAGGTAAACAAGACTCGATGGCCACCGAAAATTAGGGCTCTTAAAGGTAAATGATATGATTGGGGGTAGTCCTCAACTTGGGCTGAAACTACTCCAGAATCAAGTAAATTATGCAAGGATTCTCCTGTGAAAATCTTGTAGTCAAACGTTGACTCATTCTAAAATAACTTACGTCAATATCCCTTGTGGTATTGTGTGGCTCCCTGTGGTCTGGATCTTATTTTTATCTGGCCCAGATAAAATTAAAATACTAGTATGTTTATGCTTGATTCTCATTAAGTAAACAAATTAGAGGCAAATCCTTCCAGCTGGGAGATCCATTCCAGCTAGTGTACAGTTGGTATATATTTCGACTGATTTGGTCCTTGAGGCATTTTCAAGTGTTCCCAATCATGTCACTAACCTTTAATACATACGAGAATCATCGGGGGCTCCTTGGCGAGTGGGAGGAGCAATCAAGTACTACACGTAGAACTTTTTTTTGTAGGGGAAGATGCCACCCCGTCCTAAGGAAACGACCCTTCGAAGTGTGTGTTACAAAATCGTCATTTCAGATTACATCAAAATGATTTTCCATAAATTTGACAAATTACAGTTCACCCAACGAAGACGAGGGGCTACGGTTTGGTACTGTGCATGATTGTACCCACAAATGTATGTGTGTGTGTGTGGTTGGTTGGGGGGATAAGCAAGTGTTCCCCTATCAATTTGAATGAGGGGGGGGGGGTGTAGGGACATGCCCCAGTCGCAAATTGCCCGTTGATGTGACTTGCAGACTTATATCATAGAGGTAGTTCTCGTACCTCCATGCTTTAATTTATGACTAAATTTATGATAGCCTTGTAACAGCAAACATATACCCCACATATCCTACAACTTTATAGGCATATTTGTCTGTTTGTCTGGATGATAAGGTTGTGTTGAGCGAAGACAGATCTCCAGACTGCTTGAAGACGATTCGTGCTCACTTGACAGTTTGTTTCTCAGTTGTTTACAATTTGCGACTGCGAGAACACGATGGAATCGCTTGACCTGCGACCTTCCCCAGGGCCGACACTTAAACCTGCCAACGATTGTATGCAAATACCGTCTGCTGTCTGAATGATGTTTTGAGTCTCACTCGACGTAAACACCGAAAGTTTTCCGCAAGTAAAACATAGCGACCTTGTATAAGGTCGGAATAATAACAGTAAGAGGCAATGCATGTACAAAGATCAGTCAGTTTAAGATTAAATTCACTTTGCCAAGTTCGAAAAATTCCATACATCACAATTACCTGGAAAGACATGTTGAAAATATGAATACTTAATCAGCTAGAAAAAAAAAATAATTTTAAACGAATGAACAATTACCAAGTTCAATCAATTACAGTAGACTTGTCCCGGTTTATCTTGAATAGGAGGCTTTTTAGCCCATTAATAACCCAACCCGGATAACTTAGCAGTGTGGCCGACTGGATGGCTGGATTTAATCAGCCCCACAGATATCTTGAGTAATTGTTGAGTACTATTGCTTTCATTTGGGTGAACCCCACCCTGTGCAGGATGCGATGCAGGATAAGACATTTGGCGTAATATGGAGACTAAGCTCTCAACAGTTTCATCCTGAATATCGTAATTTAGTTACTTTCATATGTTCTGATTTGGGAAAGCGATTTGATCGAATAATGTTCTTAACTCATGAATAAGTTGTTGTTGTGGATGTTGGTCACTTTCTGGGGAAAAAAAACTACATGAAATAACCATAATGGCAGAATAATAAACAGTTTTCACGTTCGGTAACAGGAATCACAATGTATCAGTAACTTGAGAATTAGTTTTAATATGTTAAAAAACTTTCACTTCTTGTAGTCATAAGTTGTATCGTGGATAAGCAATGTATTGCAACAAATTATGTTTTACCTGATAAACTTTGAAATTTGTTACATACATGTAGGCCTACATCTTATACATGTAAATGCTTTATATATGTAAATCTACAAACACAATCGTTTGATATTGATATTTACATGTTTTTAGAAAATGTTTTGTTGTTTACCAAATTTCGCAATTTTTCATCAATATGCAGCTACGACACTCTGCATTTTGTTTGTAAACAGATCAGACAGTAAACAAACGCATGACTGACCTGGTATTTTCAGCGCATTTCCCCGGCAGGCATTCCAAACATAATTATTATTACCTCAACGCTTTTGATGCAAGTTACAAACAAGTCCAAGCAAAAGAATGTGGGACAAAATACTGCTTTCTGAGTGTATACATGTAGCCCTATATGTACATGTATTATCTAATTAGTTATTCTATGTATGTATAGGCCTATATGTAGGCCTATATGTATTTAGGCCTATGTATATGCATCAACCAATCTATCTGTATCTTTCTCTATCTGTCTATCTATCTATCTATCTATCTATCTATCTATCTATCTATCTATCTGTCTATCTGTCTATCTATTTATCTATCTATCTATCTATCTATCTATCTATCTATCTATCTATCTATCTATCTATCTATCTATCTATCTATCAATCAATTATGTGCATTTATCTTTCATCCCTCTCCCCGATAATGGGATTGTATTATCCGAACCTTCAAACCTACCTCCAGAGTACACTTACTCTGCGTTTAGTAGTGTAAGTCTAAGCAGTTGTCTGAAGAATGTTTCCTTACCAACATGGGATGGGTTAGTCTAAACGTCTGGAAGCCAGACTAATTTTGAGATTGTCCGAGTGCAAAATCGAAAACAGAGTAACCACCACTCAAAAGCAATTTAGAAAGAAATCAGCAAGCGAGATATCAGCAGGGACAGGAATAACAACCTGCTAACCCATTTTTCTATGTAGTGCCCCCACGCACACACACGCACGCACAAGCACGCACGCAACGCACACGCACGCGCAGACACAACCACACACACGCACGCACGCTCAGACACAACCACACACACACGTACACACCCACCCACACACACACACACACACACACACACACACACACACACACACACACACACACACACACACACACACACACACACACACACACACACACACACACACACACACACACACACACACACACACACACACACACACACACACACACACACACACATCGCCAGCAGGAGAGATCAATGGAGTTAAGAAAAGCGACACTAGAGTATTTTGCTAACAGAAGACATGTATTTCTGCTTCATGCTTATCATTTATCCAAAGATATCCCCATGCAGAATCCAATTCTCATCTTCAGTTTTCTAAGTTACGAGTATTAGACCTCATGTGGTACCCCATTCCAAGGTCATATTTTGTATAATTTCGAAATATGATGTCAAAAATACCCTGGGCATTAACCAAGCAAAATGAAGTATATTGTGACAATAAGTGTGCGTGCTCGTAACGCAAGCTGCAGTCACAGATCATCGACGCTGCTGGTCCTTTTCTCAATTTCTGTCAGTTGACACAACGAACTCTACATCGTGCTTGGCTAAATGCAGCCAGATCGTTTCTTTTAAATGCAGCCATCGTTTCTTCTCACAATTCAATGAATTCATGCACGTTTCGGCGGTTTTTCCCAATACATGTAGTTGTTTACCTCATACTGGTACCTTATACTACCCTCGACAAAGGGTGTGTATGGGTCAGGGGTTGAAGGAATCGTACTTTCCCATAGTCTCGGTTCAAGACCATGCGACGCTTTCTTCCTCCAAAAAGACTCAATGCGGGTGCGAGACACCTGCAGCGATTAGGACAGTGCAGTCGTAGTCAAAACTAAAAATAGAACTTCCCCTATCAATACTAGTATACTGTAGGATCGGTTAATCCAAACATGTGGAAGCTAGACTAACCATCGCCATTTTCTATTGCTTAAAGCCACTGGCTAACATTTAGTTTAAAAATGTAAGCTACATAATCCTGCATGCTCCAAGTGTCTTTGATAAGGTCTAAAAATGAAGCCCTGAAAAATTGTATTTCAAAATAATGATTTAGTGCTTTAAAAAATGAAAATCTACAAGCATTCAAATTGACCGGATTCACCTGCCCATTTCCCCATAGACTTACTGTGTGCAGATCTAGGCTATTTTATCATCCACCGGATTAGAAATTGTTTATTCATGTATACCTTGCCATTGGCAGCATAACTTTACAAACTTTTGTATTCTACGGTGTTTATTCGTCCATTTGAACACTTCTATGTAGCTAAGATATCAAAGTTTGATATTTTTTTTAAAATGAAGCTCCACAATGTTAGCTTATCACTTTAAAGGTTAGTGACATGATTGGGAACACTTGAAAATGCCTCAAGAACCAAATGAGTTGAAATGTATACCAACTATACACTAGCTGAACTGGATCTCCCAGCTGGAAGGATTTGTCTGTAATTTGTTTACTTAAGGAGAATCAAGCACGAACATACTAGAATTTTATTTTTATCCGGGTACGATAGAAATAAGACTCACAGAGAGCCACACAGCAGGTTTGCCTGCCACGAGGGACAATAGACATTAGTTATTCCAGAATGAGTCAACGTTTGACTACAAGATTTTCACAGGATAATCCTGGCATAGTTTACTTGATTCTAGAGTCGTTTCAGCCCAAGTTGAGGACTACCCCCAATCATGTCATTTACCTTTAAATATCTATAGCCTATTGCAAGCAGCCGATTGGAAATTAGACTTGTACATCTGTAAGTTCAAGGTTATATAAGAGAGAGTTGAAGACTATGTGCATATGACCTTTGACCCAACAGGAACTTCATACCTCATCAGCACCCTATGCTCAAAGGTCATTTCATATTAATAACAGATTCTGAATGTCTTTTGTTTTTAATTTATTAATGAAAATCCCGTGGGGGGGGGGGCCGAGGATTTTCGACTATATTTTACATCATATCATCCAAAGGGTTGATAAAGTGTTAAGGTTATCTAAGTTATACCTCATCTGAAAGAGCAGAGTCTGATCTTTCTGATGAGGTATAACTCAGATAACCTTAACACCTTATTAACTCTTTGGACATGATGGATGCTATGATGTAAAATATAGTCGAAAATCTCGGGGGTCCCCCCCCCCGACGATTTTCATTAATTAATTAAAAATAACCGACAGACATTCAGAATTTGTTATTGGTGTGATATGACCTTTGGACATAAAGCTTTCAAATAAAAAATCCCAAAACTAAACTTAGGGCTTTAAAGTCGCATTATCATAATCGAAAAGAGATGATGGCATATTAGATGGTCAGACGAATGGGCGGAAAATGGAAACAACGTAAAAATAAATTCAGCCATCACCATGATCACACCCTGATTTCTGGGGCTCTCCACTTTGAAATTACCGTCATTATTTCTTGCCTTACTCACAAAGCAGTATAGAAACTTGGACTGGGTGTGACTCTGGACACTTTGGGCAATCTTTTTATTACAGAGAATGTTCGAGCGCTTGCGATTCGCTTTGCTTTGATTTGGGTCTGGGATTAGGGTACATAAAACAAGCAGGAGTTTGAGATTAAGGGATACAATAGACGTTGTGAGAACTGTAAGGATCGAGCGCTGTGATTGAAAATGTTATTACATCCTTTCTTATGGTATAAAATAATGAGAAAATTAAGCCATCACAAATTCAGTTAATGGTTGGTAAACATTGTGAAAAAAAATGCGAAGCCTTTCTTGACAATATTTTGAAAAGTCTGTAACGGCGCAATTCACAAGAATTTGAGCCTGATTGTGAGAGCCGCCCTCCTGTGAATTCGCTTGCGCAACGAGCGGGCGAGTCTTAGCTGAATCTTTGGAGCAGGCTGCTTCTCGTAGAGCGCTAGGGAAATCCCCTAGTACCGTGCAGTATACAGTGGCTCTTACACGGAAGAACCTTAGAAGCACATGAAGATGTTATGGGCAGTAGCTTCAGGGGAGTATAAGCGAAGTTTGTTTAGCTGGCCGTTGACTGAGTACCTTGTACTACGCGGCACGTGTGCGTGCGGCGATGACTGCGGCCCACTGTACTCCAGCATCAGCGGCAGTTTAGCGGCGCTCCTGGCCACATACAGCGTTTATTAGTATCCATCTCTATGCCCACATAGACTACCAGACTACTGGCACTGCGCCTGCTGGTATGACGCGATACTTTGACAAAGTCAAGGAAGCGGGTGGCTGTGGGGGATGCCGGCAATGGCTAGTTAACATACGCGTTATGGTATGAAATTGATAAAGACGCTGACGACTTGATGAGCCACCGTCAAAGTATACTACGAGAGCCCCGTCACCGGAAGCCTGGCAAGTTGGCAACGGTAAGATAGTTACTGAAGTTTTTGAATGAAAACTGATGTCCAATCCAAGCTGATTTTGAACAGTATTTCGAACTATACGTGCATTCCCTAAACTGTGAAGTACAGGTTTGCCCTCGACATTGATAGAGGGGCTACAAATGTTCTTTGGAGACAGATGCTCGACAAAATCACCTTCATCACAAGAGCTACATCTGGACAAAAATTAGATAACGACTAATAGTACATGTAGCACGGGTGGTCGCGATGATTATGGCATGTGTAGGGACCAAAACGTATTGGTAACAACAAGATTTATAGGCTGGCTTGTCGTTTTAGGCCATTTGTTTCCAATGATGAAAGTGGTACTTTATTTTCATGGAATGAATAGAATCCGAGAGACAAGAGGGGGGGAGGGGGGTGGTAGTCGGTGTGTGACTGTAATGGAAGGGCAGAAAACTGATGTAAATTGTTTTTTTTGGGGGGTGGGGGGGGGGGGGGGGGGGCTACTTTCCAATCTACTGATTTTGGCATTGAACCCTGAGCCCCGTGAGGAAGGGGGGGGGGGCACTCAACTTACAAAGTGTTACCATACTGTGCTGCACTGAATGAACCTCGGGGGTCTGGAACGGGCTTGAGAAAAAGGGAGGGTCTCGATCTGAATTGGAAAAATTCAAAATTTTTTGTGATTCTTGAATTGAGATGCCCTGGAACAGAAATTTGGGCTTGAAAATGGGGGTGCTCACCACGCCAATCGGGCAATAAACAGGTTACCGCATCTAATAGGCGCTAGACCCATGTTCATGTTGAGGACGAGTCGCCGATCACAAATGCATCCCCATAACACTGCTTGCAAAAGTATTGATAATGACTAACGTACATGTAGACATGGGTGGATGCGTGAAGATTCGCTTGTCGTAACATGTCATAGCTGACAAAATATTGGCTAAAACATGATTATTATAACTGCTTGTCGTTTTTGAGCATTTTTGTTTTCCCAAGGATGAAAGTGTACTTTATGTTCAAGATGGATATGAAAACAGAATTGAGAGAAAGAGGGGGAGGGGGGGGGGTGGTATTTAAGATGTTGAGCCGTAATGGATCAGGGCAGAAGAATGATGTATATTTTTTTTTTTGGGGGGGCGGGGTGGGGGCCTACTTGTCATCTATTGATTTTAGACATTGAGAGCCCTGAGGCCGGGGGCGTGGGGAGGAGGGCGGGGGGGGGCACTCACTTACAAAGTGTGTGATGCACTGAAATGAAATCAGGGCTCTGGAAAGCGGCCTTGGGACTCAAAATGAGGTCTCGACTCTGGAACTAAGGGAAATCATAAATTTTTCTGTGACTTCTGAAATTGAGATGCCCTGGCACAGAAATTTGGGATTGAAATGGGGGTCTCAACACGCACACTAATTGATCTGAGGGTGACCCCCCCCCGTGAGCCCAAGGAGTTCCGCCCTGAAGCAAAAAGAAATTTTACACACCTTTCTGCTTTCAACAGCACCTAATTGATTTCTCGACTTCTAGTTCACCGTCCGATAGAGATGTGCACCTCCCCTCCCACAAGTCTAGTTCCACTGCCGCAAGAGTGCACGTCCCGTTGCAAACGCCTGCCCT
>JZLH01S0605090.1:20159-32559 GCA_001188425.1 Eucidaris tribuloides | reverse complement strand
AATTCTTTTATAGCGCACATATCCACTATAAAAGATGCTCATGGCGCATTAGAAACAACAACATTTATACAAAGAAATGCAACAAAAGACACAAACATAAATACAATTTACGGATAAGTGTGTTGATGAAAAATTAAAAGGTGTTATACTACATTAAAGAGATAAGTTTTCAGGTTTGATTTAAATACTTGTACAGATTTTGCTTGGCGTAGTGGGATAGGGAGATTATTCCAGAGTGTAGGGCTGTGTGTGAGAAAGAACGCTCCCCCAATTCCGTTTGACTCGAGGTACCTGTAGAATTTGTGAGTTTGAGGATCGGAGAGTTCGTGAGGGGTGTAGATTTTTAGGGTGTGTTGTAGGTAAACAGGGGCGGATGAGTGTAATGTATGGTACACAAGGAGGAGAATCTTAAATATTATGGCTTATCAACAGGAGCCAGTGAAGTGAGCGAAGGATTGGGGTATGTGGGTGGTTTCTTGGTGAGGTGAGTAATCTGGCAGCACAATTTTGTAGACGTATGATTCTTGAAATGTCTCTCTGTGGGAGGTTACAAAAAAAGTGAGATTGCAAAAATCAAGACGGGAGGATATGAGGCAGAATCAATTGTTCAGCAGCAAATTTAGTGAAGAACTTCGAATTGAACCGGAAGTTTCGTAACTGGATCTGACAGATTGGCACAAGTGCGTTAAATATTTCTTAAAGACAGATTGGAATCATATATACACAGAGATTACGAACAAGATTTTGAGGATCTTACACCTACTGTTACACTTCTAATTTTCACAATTTCAGGTTCATATCTTAGACAAACATTTGTGAGGAACCAATCATTAACAAATTCAGATTTACTATCATTTAGTTTAGACCATTAACAATCCATCCATAATTTAACATCATCGATACATAATTCTAGTTTTTTAATAGCTTTTGAAATTAGTTCGTTCGCTGGTTGGTGGAAAAGATATGTAATTTGGATATCATCCGCATAGCAGTGATACTGAATGTCGTGCTTACGAAAAATGTTCTTTTATTGGGGAAAGATATAATGAGACAAAAGAGGTCCCAACAGACCCGCTGTGCGACACACACGTAAGTGGAGTAGGGTCAGAGTACTGTCATTAACCTTAACTTTGCAATCGTCCAGAAAGATATGATTTAAACAATCTAATGCAAGTCCAGTGACACCTTCAGATCTGAGCTTTGAATCAAGATTTGATGGTCCAGTATCAAAACCGATGACATATCCAACAAAATTACTACAGTAATATTTCCGATATCCATCTGCCTCAGACAGTGATTACATAAGTCAGTTAAAAGAGTTTCCACACTGTGATGGGGGCGGTACGCTGACTGGTAGCTATCCAGAATGTCATTTTCCTGGAAGTACTCTAGCAGCGAGAAAAAAGAAACACGTTCCATGACTTTGCTAACAAAGGGCAAGTTGATATTGGCCTATAGTTCTCAGTGATTCTTTATTAATTAGGTTTTTTAAGGGTTGGACGAATTATGGCTGTCTTCAACTATCTGGAAATGCCTTCTTGAAAACTACTGTTGATTAATGAAGTGATGGTAGGAGCAGTAACTTGATAAGCACTTTTTAATCAGGTCTTGTGTGCAGAGGATCAGTTCACATGATTTATTGGGGATGCCATAATAATATTCTCTACTTCATCGACAGACGCTGGCCGAAAAGAAACCAAGTTTGAAGTATTGGTAGGCATTCGTTACAGTTGATTGAAGATTAGGAAGTGATGAACGAATATTTGCTATTTGTCTATAAAGAATTGGCTGAACTCGTTTGCTAGATCTTCTGTCACAGTCATGTTTGGAAGTTGGGATGATTGTTTTCTGTTAAGGAGCTTGTTAGCCACCTAACAATTTCTTTGAGTCCTTTCCACAGTCTTTCAACTGTAGTAGTAGTAGTAGTATAGTAGTAGTAGTAGTAGTAGTAGTAGTAGTAGTAGTAGTATAATAGTAGTAAGTAGTAGTAGTAGTAGTAGTAGTAGTAGTAAATAGTTAGTAGTAGTGAGTCCTGGACAAAAGTTTGGAATATGTTATTTCTGTGCGATAGCCCTGTTTTAAAGTGCAGATTTCTTACAAATAATGATGATACAATTACTCATGCAGACATATCGTTACTAAGTTCAAATGGGCTTCACTCAGTGGCGGCGAGGCGAAATCCGTCGGGGAAAATTTTGCCTGCCAAACAAATATTTTTACTAGCCAAATGCAAGCCGACAGTGTCCGACAAGCGGAGCAGGAGGGTTGACGACGACCAAAAAAAAAATTATGCCAGTAATTTTTTTTTACTAGTAAAATAAACAATAATAGGAGAAGCGATATTTCGAAAAACAGTAAAAATTCCCGTCATTTTCATAATAAAATGAAGGGTGGCCGCCCACCCCCTGACCCCCCTGTGTGCGTAGTAGTAGTAGTATAGTCGTATGTTATGTCGGTAGTAGTAGTAGTAGCGGTGGTAGTAGTAGTAGTAGTGGTAGTAGTAGTGGTAGTAGTAGTAGTAGTAGTAGTAGTAGTAGTAGTAGTAGTAGTAGTAGGTAGTAGTAGTATAGTAGTAGTAGTAGTAGTAGTAGTAGTAGTAGTAGTAGTAGTAGTAGTAGTAGTAGTAGTAGTAGTATAGTAGTAGTAGTAGTAGTAGTAGTGGTAGTCATAGTAGTCGTAGTAGTAGTAGTAATAGTAGTAGTAGTAGTAGTAGTAGTAGTAGTAGTAGTTAGTAGTTAGTAGTAGTAGTAGTAGTAACCGAAAGTACGTATTCGCCCCGTATAAATGTATAACTGTTGTAACCATGCGTGTACATTGACTTTCAAAAATAACCCTAAACGAGGATTTTCAACAAGTTGTCAAAGCGACTCTGAACGCGGATTTTACACGAACAAAAGCACCCCAAAACCCGGATTCATCCAAAAGACCCCCCCCCTTAATTCCCCCAACTTGGGCAAAATTAAGTATTTTGCCCGGGGGGGCCAGTGCCATTACAACGTGTACACCATGCGCGTGTGAAAAAACGCGTAAAAAGGGTTGTTTTTCACGGTCGGACGATGTACGCGCGTACATCGAAAAGGGTATCAAAATCGCCAAAATCGGGAAAAAAGGGTATACTTTTAACAGAAGGCTTACTTGAAAAGGGTATCTTTTCAGACTTGAATACTTGTTTAGGGTATTCTGAGATCGACTTTCAATTACGTGTTTAGGGTCTATTTTGAAAGTCCATACACGCGCATGGTGTACACCTTGTAATGACACTGGCCCCCCGGGGTATTTTGATATGCTATACGCTGATTCGCGTCGATCCACGTTTTGCTTTTAAAATCACTTCAATTCCGCGTTATACACGCATGGTTACAACATTTGCACATGTCCTCCCCCCCCCCCCCGACGGGTATTCGCGTACACGTGTGCAAAAGTACATGTTGGTAAATTTGAACGTTGTCCAGTGAGTCAGTGCAGGACCGGGAATACAAAGTATCGCGCGAGAGAGGGCGCAACATCATTAGGTGACTCTTTAGTAAATGAACACACCCTACTACTATACCATATCCAACAAACTAACAAAATCACGGTAAATGTTGATTCTCAAACTCTATATAAGACAAAAAAGTTCGCTGTAGAACAATTTTGTCACAGTAGCTGAACCAATATTATAGCAGAACCAATTTGGGTGCTACTGAAGTCTGGAAACCTTTTCATCAACAACAAGGTTCTTGTCAGCAACGTTTTAAACAAAAATTGTTTCTGCTGTTGTGACAAAATTGACAACCATTTCAGAATAATAATCACGGGAAAAAATACTAAGTTTTAAATAATGGGGGGGGGGGGGGGGCTATTCCCCAGAAAGCCCCACCCCCCCGACTCGCTGCCCATGAATATATCTTAATATAAGCAATGTATATTATTTGGAAAGCATCATTTCATACCACTCACAGAGGTCATGATTCAAGCATGATTGAGTAAAAACAATCAGAAACGACCCCCGGGGGAGGGGTCACTTTCATTACAAGGTATACACAAATCACAATGCGCGTTTAAAAAAAAAACGTAAAAAGGGGTGTTTTTCACGGACGGGCAATGTACACGCGTACAGTGAAAAGGGTATCATACTTTCAATAGAAAGATACTTGAAAAGGGTATCATGAATAAGTTATTCAGGGTATTCTAAAATCGAGGGATACATGTAGATAGGCCTATTTAGGGTCCATGTTGAGTTGACACGCGAATATGGTAGGCCTACACCTTTTAATGACAGCCCCCCTGGGGGGGGGGACGACGTGTGAAATACACATTCCTTCACGTGCATGTTTTTACTAATATTGTGTGCGGTTCTTTGCAATATTTTGGAGTCAAACCTGTCAGATTGTTAGTCTCGATTCCAGACCATGCAACTTTTTCTCCCTCCGAGTAGCAGTGCGGGTGCGAAGCACCCGCCGTAAGAAATCTACTTCAGGATCTACTTCAGAAAACTAGTCTTAGTTCAAGACAGTTAACTGATGATAGTAGGCTTAATTTCTCTAGGAAATAGGACAAGTTCTTGCGTCTGGAAGCCAGACTATCAGATTGTTCACATTGTCCCGAGTCCGTTTGGCCCGGGTTTAACTTATTTACTTATTAATTCGTTCATTCATTCATTCATTCATTCATTCATTCATTCATTCATTCATGCATGCATGCATTCATTCATTCATTCATTCATTCATTCATTCATTCATTCCCCACCCGGGGGGGGGGAGGGGGGTTCACACTTCACACTCTACATGGTCGGCTACATACCCGTGTCCAACAACCTCAGAAATGCACCATAAACGGCGTAACCTACATAACCAAATCATTGCAGCTACGGTGGCGTGACTCCCAGCAAATCAACTAAATCTGATAGGGCCTACCCTAAGTGGCGTGAACAGGGAATCCACTAATTTGATGCCCTAAGTGTGGAAACAGTGAAACTAATTAATTTGATACCCTACCCAAGTGTAATTCTCATCTAAAACATTATTGTACATCGCACAACCCGACTGAAGAGGTTCACTAATTCATTCCGTCATTTTCCTAATTAACAAACGTTCATTTGAAGATGTTATTAGATCTACTCAAATTTACAACCCTAAATGACATAGGCCTAATCTTCATTAGTATAACCATAAATGACGCGACACAGTAAGAAAACGCTACCCTAAGTGGCGATTGCCGGCGAATGGTGCGGGAAAAGCTACACTTTTCCCACAAGACGTTGACGACGACTGAATAGAAAAGGGACCCTTTTCGACGCTTTTTTCTAAACGCGGGTGCGTAGCAATCCGTGTGGAGAGTGACATCCCCCCCCCCCATTCATTCATTCATAATACTTTGTAAATGGAGTGGAAAATCCACTAACTTACATGATAAAACGATTGAAATGCATTGGGAAATCTTCAGTGGGATGGCATAAGCGCTTTTGTTTTTTGGCTTCTTTCTGCCCCCCCCCCCCCAATCAAAAAGGACTCACTCAATTTGTCCGGTGCGCGTGCGGCCAGCCTGCCAGTCCAACTCCAACTACAGTTTCATTCATTCATTATTTTTACCACAGATCAAGATCATGATAGAGGCATTCTTCAATACATTACTTACCGCCACACCCCTTCTCCCCCTCCCCCCGGCCTCACCGTCCTCCCGTACCCTACCCACATCGGATAACCGTGGATCATTGTGCAGTCGTACAAACATGAGCGAGCGTGCATGTGGCGTGTGTGCATTGTGACGCGCTTGATCACAGCATGGAGCAGCATGACCGTGCGAACGAAAAGTCGTGACTGACAGGAGTAAGTTACATTTTATAGTTGTGATTCTGAATCTGATTGATTCACATGTCTTAATTTCTGAATACAAACACGCTTGCGTGTATAGTTATAACGTATTACTATTATGGGCTTAATTGCAGAAAGTCATGTATTCTAACGTTAGATTGTGAACGTGAGACTTGACACTTTCACCGAGGCTGCAGTACCGACCGCCTCGGCTAGCTGGCCCGGGGAGGATTTCACTAACATTGGCCAGCGATTAATCGCTAGACTCATCGTTCGCAGTCAACTCATCGCAGCTGCGTGGAGTTGATTCCGAGGATTTCACAAAACCCGTCGCAGCAGCGATGCATTTTTAATCAATAAAAACTTCTTGAACGAGGCTAGGGTCAAATCACAAGCTAGACCGATTGGCATGGCGCGCAGTTTTGCTTGACAATTTTGACCTAAATAATGGATTTTGGTGGTGATCAAGTGGACTTTGATGTAAGTACATTTAGAATTACAATTTGAATGTTCTTTTATAATTATTAATCGACTTTGCATCTTTCAATATTGTATCTGTCACAGCCAATCGCCAGTTTTCGCGGTGTGTTTACTGTGTCTTCGCACACTAGCAGTGAATGCATTGCTATCTACGTGCGATAACAGTGCAGCGTGTTACACTTACGGCCCGTCCACTGTACGGGTCATACACCGGGGTCATACATTGTATGTCTGCACATCAAGACCAAAGCTAAACGTTAAGATTTCACTTGAATTTCGCATTTATTGTACCAACACTAGTGTAGAACTGATGTACCCCAATTGTAAAGCAAATTGCGCAATGCACTAAACTAGCGGTAAATTACGTTAGTCTTCATGTAGATAGATCTACGGTACGTTAAATACAAGCATCCGCTGCCTGTGGCAGCGGGATGCAACTGTACCCATTTGCTTTCGTGGTTTGCGACACCGGTCCGAGGTGCGACTGTTTGCGGGGCTTCTTATTACAACGATACAATTATTTAAAGTGTCCACCCACAGACACTTCAATGTCTAACGTTATATAGTTGCAGCGCATTACTAAAACTTAGAAAAAATATGTAGAACTCACCCAAATCCGAGATTTTTTTCCGCCTTCAGTCTTCACGGAATTGCACGGAGATGTTTTTTCCGTGCTATGTCTATGTGGAGTCGCTCGCAGTGATGTAATCGCAAACTACCGGAAGGTAATCGGAAAGTTCTAGTCAAAAGACGCGATCCCATTTCGATCCGATCGGGCAATTGCGAGCGCGCGAACAGCACGCCATGAACGGCGGACGTGCGCTCGTAGTTGCTCGATCGGATCGAAATGGGATCGCGTCTTTTGACCTGAACTTTCCGATTAGATCTACCTGCCGTATTGCGATTACATCCGCGTCAGGAGACATAATCACCTGATGGAATGGCGGGAAGAAAATCTCGGATTAGGTAGTTAACATTATTTCTAGTTTTATAGTAATGCGCTGATGCACACTCTATAACGTTAGACATTAAGTGTTCTGTGCGGTGGATCCCACAATTTAATTTAATGTTTTCGTTGTAGCGAAAAGAAAGGCTGCCAGCAGAAAAACATCGCACCTCGCAACCTAAACGAAGACGCGAACCAAGTATAGCCAGACCCGGGCAAATACGCACGACGTCTTGGACCAGGCATAACGTAAACGTAATTAGTTAGTAACAGTAACACTGTAACGTTACTCGTACTAACGTTACGTGTAAAGTCTAACGCCGGTAGAGTCTATAGCCTTTTTTGAGTTAATCGTCAAGCTGTATAGGGACTGATAAAAATTGGGTTAGATTTAGTCTAGATTTATATGTAGATCTAAGTGTGTTGCTTTTTTTCGGGGGGGGGGGGGGATGGCATCTGTCCTACTTGGTTCATGAGTCTGCACTGCTACAAATTGTAATTAACAACATAACGTTAGATTTTGTCTTTGTACTCTACACTCAAGTCTCTAACGGTAGACAATCTAGTTTATCTCGATCATGTCTGTGATTCGAAGTTGGATTTATGAAGTCAGACGACTGATTTGAATGTGTCGTAAAGCTGGTGGTACGTACATGTAGTAACCCCATTATTGCCTTTCATAACAGTCAGACTCAGGAGAGGTTACGATGAAGACAAAATGATGTAAATCTAGACTAACTTAACGTTAACTGTTATCTTTAAAAAAGATACATTTAAGTACTTTAAAATCATTGCCCAACACATATTTTGGTGCATGTATACAGATACCCCACACGTTTGCAGAATGTGGGGTGGGGGTAGGATATAATAGAGATTCACGATTGCAAAATGACAATTTAATCTTGCAAATGAGTTATCCTCGTCTACAAATCTACATCCTGCTGAACTAGTAGTTGCAAAGAAATGTACGATACCAAACACTCGGTATATTTGACTGGGATTAAAACAGGAAACTTTCTTTGTTGATCTATAGGCCTATGGTCTTGATTTTGTTTTCACTTCTTCAGAAGAGAGGAACTTTAATTCAAGCTGCATGCGGTTCAAGCCGTTATACTAGGCATAATGCCTTCATGCTGTCTTGGAGTAGTCGTGGAGGGAGCATGGGTGTGGAAAGGCAGAAGGTGAATTCAAGGGGGGAGTGCCGGATGGCAGAGGTAGCAGCCGGAGGGAGCCCAGACAGGTCCTGGAAAAGTATAATGGTTTAACACAGCAGCAATTTGGTGGAAATGGTAAGTTCTTTTTTATTCACATCATCTACAATGTATCAATAATTTTAACAGAACCAGAATTACTGGAAAGTTTTAGTGGATTAAGTGAGAAGCAAGTATAAAAATGAATCTCCTAACCTTGCACTATAACTTTTTAATTAGACTATCATGCTGGAAATTTTGACTACTTTTTTTTTATAAAATTGCATGTTCCTTTACAAATTAAACAACTCTAATGACTGATTCACGAATTAAATTTAAATGGATTTTATCAATGAATATTTTTCAGAGATACCTAGGGTAATGGAAATTTTTAACAAGATGTTTATTCTTTAATTCTGGAAATGAAACAAAAAACACAAATTTGTGTAATTTGTAAACGCCTTTTCTTTTCATTTTTTAAATATTACATATTTTGGCATTAAAGCAACATTGTATTCCAAAACCACTAATTGATGTACATGTGTTTTTCTCAACAGTTACAGGAGGAGAATTTGTTCCTCCAAATGAGCAGTTTGAGTTAGTGCTGCAGTCCATGCCTGATGAGCTCGGGGATGGAATAGCACCTATCGGAACCAGTGAAACTGTAAGTGAATAAAAATCTACTGAGCTAAAAGGGCATGCACATACTTTTTCTGTATACATAGAATTAATAATTAATCATTACCATTGCCGTTCTGGCTTTGATTGCAGTAGATTACTTTCATCTTTGCTTTTTTCTCAACTTTACTTAATTTTATTAGGATGGATGTTGATTAAAATGGAAACAAAGAAAGCGTTGAGCACTAATCATGAAAAGATCATATGCTTTGTGAAATCAATGTCATCTCCGTCCCACCCCCCCCCCCAAAAAAAAAATAGTTAACATTTGATTTTCAACTCTTAATTGCAGTAAATTATTGTACGGACAAGTTATCAGATGTTTATAGGTGATTTGGAGGAATAATCCTTAAATTAACTTTGTGTTGTTGGGTCTTTTCTAAACTTAAACTACCTGTAACCTCAAATCCAAACTTCCAACCATGAGGTTGTACGGCCTCAAGTCAGGCATTGTGTCCCTCAGAGCTCTTGTTTATCATTAAATTGCTGAAATCCAATGAAAGGGATTGGGAAAGGCAACAAATCTGGAAACTACAATACTTACGAATGTCAACTATAACTATTTCTGACTAAATTCAATGTATCCTGTTGATCATTTTGTAGGAGCCTGGTGTTTGCATGTTTTTGGAAGTCATGGCACAGAGAATTTTCAGACTGTCATCAACTTTTACAAGGAAAGCGAATGACATTGATTTTTGTCATAATAGTGTAAGTACTAAGTACTACATATTTTGAGTACTACTTGCAAAATAATGGACAGTGTGTGGTTGAAGTTAAACTTGTACGAAATCAGGTAAATTCAATTTAATTTTAGTTTTCTGTTAAAACAACAATATTATTAAGAATAGATAATATGAGTGCACGAAAAGTAAAAAAAAATACTTCTTTAATCTCCTTAATTTCACAATTTTTCCTTGTGTAATTTCAATACATAACAACAATCTGCAGTTAATCAGTCAGTGACATTATTTGGGCTTTGTTGCCTTTGCAACACTCATATAAAAGTTGTTCATGAAGATACACCAAGGGAGCTTTCTCATTCCATTTGCAATTTGGGGTATTATTATTTGTTTTAATGCTTTTACATCAATGAAATAGGAATATGGTGATGTTGACATGAATTGTATTTCAAGAACATTTTCTTCTAAGATCAGTGTCCTCATTGATTCTGTAATTTGTAAATTATTTTTCTTGCAGCACAACGCTTAATCATCAACTCGTCAACATCTCATCAAAGCTTCGGTGTCTCTCCACAGCCTACTCCAGTCCAAATGTGAACTATATTATAACCATCATCTGAAGTTGTGTGTATACATTGATGCCTTTAGTTTGTGAGTTTCTGCAAGCATTTCATCTGTCGGAATGAATAACTGGTATTTTATAGAACAAAAGTCAGATGTTTTGTAAATCACAGAGTAAGAGAGGTCAAAGTGCAGTTTGAGAAGGTAAACATGGTGATGAACTTTCACAGGAAATAAACAACGTACTAGTAATATGTCATCATCGGCCTTAACACAAATAACACATTTAATGTTGATTTCATCATGAAAAATATCTTGAGGTAGAAGTACAAAGTATAAGTAACCTAAAGACTAATTACATTAATTTAGGCAGTAACTGCTACCAAAAATACAAGATAAACTGCCCCACTTTATGGGGTTTAAAATCAGGAATCTCCTTTTGCAGCCCTTCAACGGCACAATAAAACAACATTTGTGCCCTAGGGATGTTTAGAAAGGAAGTTTCTGTGAAATCTGAATCTCAATAATTACTTAGAATTTGACACTGATGTCAGTTCAGTAGTTTTATTTCAATATTTATGTATTGGTCTATGGTAATTATCTACCTAAGACTACTACATAACATTTGTCATTTTAAATGAATGTGTATAGTACACATTTGTAAATTGCAAATAAATTTCATCAAATCATACACCCATGAACCGAAAGGGTTTAAAAATAGACGAGGAATTTTTGTCTAAATGATACTGAAATTCAATTCAAAATCTTCCAGTCGCTATAATTACAACCAAACAAGAGTTTCTAGCTTTACACTTTGCTAAAGGTTCTAAAATGGTATTTTCTTCAATTCACCAGTGCATTTTTTTACAATGTGAATGTTTAGACATGGAAAAGAGATACCCTGCCTTGAATGTATAGAAACATGGTTGGTTTATATTGATTTTGCAGGAATCATAACGATAGCAGTAGTTACAAAAGAAATGTAGGCCCTAAAGCAGTGGTAATATCAATATGAAGTAGTGTTAGCACAAAGCAGTAGTTAAAGTGGTGAGTTGGAAGTGGGAGCAGCAGTAACAGTGGTAGTAGTAGTGGTAGAAGTAGTAGTAGTAGTAGTAGTAGTAGTAGTAGTAGTAGTAGTAGTAGTAGTAGTAGTAGTAGTAGTAGTAGTAGTAGTAGTAGTAGCAGCAGCAGCAGCAGTAGTAGTAGTAGTATGTATGTAGTAGTAGTAGTAGTAGTAGTAGTAGTAGTAGTAGTAGTAGTAGTAGTAGTAGCAGCAGCAGCAGCAGCAGTAGTAGTAGTATGTATGTATTGTATATTTTCAATTATCTATATAAATTTTATTTCATTGTGTTGTTTTATTTTTACACTCTGCAAGGAAGGTAATGAAAGTATCATGTTCTCAGGTTGTCCATTACCTATTATTATCATTGTAGGATTGTAATGAAACTAGAGCTATATATAAACTATGATGAAACAGTGATCAGATTAGATTTCAAACTTGATAGGTCAAGGGTCACAGTTCATTTTACATAGTTGATTTGAGCTTATTACTATAATGACTTCTAAACGTGAGATTATGTGCAAGGCATTTCGTTCTCAATCAACATGGATTGGAGTGCAAGTAGTCGAATTTCTTTATTTTTATTCAATATTTCGCTGAAGGGTTCAGTTCTACACACTAGGCATCAGGCCTTTATCTAGTTTATAAGTTCCTTATAGCGTCAAGTTAATTGTAAAAAGTGACATAATGTTGACACTCAACACAGCACAGTGATAATTAGACTAATGCACTTTAGAACACATAACAAGGAAAAGTGTTGTAACAAATGTTATGTAATTTTGTGTTTGATATGTTCAACAAACAGTGTAATAAAAGAAATGTCAAACTATATGTTTGTTTGATACAGTGATTTGTGATTGTACGATGATTTGTGATTGTATGATTTGTTGCAAGATTAGCATATACTAGGTATTAAAAATAAAATTGGTTAATTATGATATGTAATAACACAAAAACTATACACCTAACAATACTGGTATGAGTATGAGTTATAGCTGAAGAGTGAACATTTT
>JZLH01S0605090.1:0-15189 GCA_001188425.1 Eucidaris tribuloides | reverse complement strand
CCCCTATTTGCACAATTGTGACCAAACCTGGGTGTTTGATGTCTCATAGGAAACTGAAGGTTACCAAAAGGTCAAAGGGTCACCTGCAGGGGTCAATGACTATTTTGAGCCCAGGTTAAGTTTTTTTTGAGCGAGTTTCTATTATGGCCCATAACTTTGCTCCCATTTGCACAATTGTGACCAAACGTGGGTGGTAGATGTCTCACAGGAAGTTGAAGGTCACCGAATGGTCAAAGGTCACTGGCAGGGTTCAACGACCTTTTTGAGCCCAATCTTATTTTTTTTGGGGGGGGAGTTCTTATTATGTTCCATAACTTTGCCCCCATTTGCACAATTGTGACTAAACTTGGGTGGTAGATGTCTCATAGAGAGCTAATATCATCGAAAGGTCAAAGGTCACTGGCAGGGGTCAACGACCTTTTTGAGCTCAAAGTTTTTAAGCTAGTTTCTATTATGCCCCATAAAAAGAAAAAAAATCCTGGCCACGAAAAATTCGAAGATGGCGGTCATTTTCCGAGATGGCTGCCAGAGTTTTGTTGAATGTGGGTCAAAATTGAGTTAAATTTCAAGATTTTTAGACCCTTTACCTTGCCGACAGTGAACATAATTTTAAAAAACAAATCGGATATGGCTGCATTTTTCCAATATGGCCGCCAAATACCGATGTCATGCAAACTACACATATCGTCATCGATATGTCGAGATGTTTGATTGAACCAACCACTTCTGTGTTTTTGGCCACTATGATTCAGAAAAGTATATGAAAACACAGGCATTATTTTGTGTTAACCCTTTATTCAACAAAAGTAAAAATAAAAACTGAACAAGGTAACAGTACTTCCCCCAAATCTCTTAATAATCTCATAATATCTTAATAATCTCTTACAAACTCTCCAAATGACATAACATAGAGCTGAATAAAATGTATACTCCAGGATCTAGGTGATCTTGAAATATGTGTCTACATTCTCCAACCTTGAACATAAAAGTTAACCGCTACATGAAATTAAAAAAAACAAAAGATTTAACACTGTTGCAATTAACGTATTAAATCCCTTCCCCCATTTTTTTTTTTTTATCTTAGACATCCTCTCTCCGTTTCCTGAACTCGAAAAATCATTGTCAAATTAAGGTAATTTGTTTTCTCCTTTTAAATAAAAAACTTCAAAAGGTATCACACTTTGAAAAAAAGCCTCTAGTATAAGAACTATTGGTGTTTCACCCATGGAGATCCACTATTTCCCCTGCATCCTCATTCCTTATCAACGTAACTGACGTAAAAAGGACCTATCATCCCAACTTTATATTCCAACTGAAAAGTGTTAACTAAAACATCATTCTAATCTTAACCTCACTGTCCGAATTGAGTGTTTAACTACCCTTTTACCATGCATTGATCAACATCCACCTTGGGTGCCTGACAAATTAATCATGGGAGCAGCTGCAGAGCGGAGTGTAGCGTAGTCTATTCTTCACACATCTGCTCCTTCTACATCATTCCTTTTAATCATTAGGAAAAGTCTCGGCTTCCTCAACCCGCCCATAACAATAGAACTGCCCGTGTTTTTCAAACCCCGAATTTTAACTCTTACCTTCTGGGCTTCCTATCTTGCTGTAAACTATTTGTGCTGTTCACCTTTAACCCAATAATTGATCTTACGTAATAACAATGACAATGTCAATAAATTGTCTGACTTCAGCAAATTTAGGCTAATCTCTACTGGCGTGGACCATTTTTTTTTTTTTTTTACTGAAGAGGCCATTTTCTTGTTATCTGGACACGTGAATTAAACTTCGGACAAAATAAATCGACCCAGAAATACAGAAATACAGGTGATCCCCAAAATGTGTCTCGCCCAGTTTCGCATACAAACTTGCTCAAAAATGTAACATTGGGCTCAAAAAGGTCGTTGACCCCTGCCAGTGACCTTTGACCTTTTGGTGACATTTAGGTCCCTATGAGACATCTTCCATCCAAGTTTGGTCACAATAATGGAAATAAGGGCAAAGTTATGGACCATAATAGAAACTTGCTCAAAAAGGTCATTGACCCCTGCCAATGACCTTTGACCTTTTGGTGACCTTCAGCTCCCTATGAGACATCTACCACCCAAATTTGGTCACAATTGTGCAAATTGCGGGCAACATGATAGAAACTTGCTCAAAAAACCTAACATTGAACTCAAAAAGGTCATTGACCCCTGCCAATGACCTTTGACCTTTTAGTGACCTTTTGCTCTCCATGAGACATATACCCCCAAGTTCAAAATTGAAATTTTACTCAATTTTGACCCACATCCAACAAAAACTTGGCAAATATCCCATAATTATGTTATCACCTGGCAGCCATCTTGGAAAATGGCCGCCATCTTGGATTGTTTTCGTGGCCAGGATCTTTTTCTGATAGAGTGACCTTTACTCTATATTTGCACCAAATTTCATACTTGTATCATCAACTGAACGATTATGGCTCAAAATCACTTTTATCTGCTCCACTAATTGTCCATTTCATTTAAACCACACTTGTCATACTTGTACAAAATCTATGTAAACCCACCTAACTGCCACACGGATATTAAAGCCACAGGCTAACAATAATAACAGTTTAAAAACATGTGAGCTACATTTTCCTCCATGATCTAAGTGTCTTTGATAAGATCTGAAAATGAAGCCCTGAAAACAAAAATGTTTTTCAAAATGATGATGTAGTGCTGTAAAAAGGTGAAAATCTACAAGTAGTTCAGTTGACCGGATTCACCTGCCCATTTCCTCACAGAGATTTACTGGGTATAGATCTAGGCTATTTTATCCTCCACCGGAGTGGAAATTGTTTCTTCATGCATATCCTACAAGTGGCTGCATAACTTTCCAAACATTTGTATTCTAGTGTGTTTCTTTGTCCGTTTAAACTCTACTATGTAGCTCAGATATTACAGTTTGACAAATTTTTGAATTGAAGCTCCAAAGTGTTAGCCTATTACTTTAAGCAAATTTAGTTTGAAGTCCGTCCACAACATGTTTCTGATCATAAAGGTTATCATTTCAAATTGTGTATTCGTATAAAACAAACCTGATTGATAGACATTTTCTCTTTAGTTAGCAACAATATATAGCATATTTTTGGTAATCTGGACTTAGGACGTTGGACTGAAGTTCATCTATTATTTACCGACAGTCTACTCTACTATCTATTGATTTAAATAAACTCTCTTTATCATTCCATGAAAACGAAAACGAAAACGTTTATTGGCTGCTATCGAATTCAGATGATTAAATTTCAAAGTGCTGTTGCAAAAGGGAACTGGGAATAAAATTTAAGACTTTTAAAACGTTGCGTCATACAGCAATATTCAGTGGAGCAGAATTATTTCAGGGTGTATTTCATTGTATAAGCGTGATAACAACATTTAAGCGTAGAGGGATTTTTTTGTTGTTGAATAGGACATAAACATGAAACGCGTTTCCCATTCATTTTACAAGGTATATTACACGTTTAACTTGTAAATTATAAATTGGTTTGAAAGGGTATCATTGGCGGCGGAGCGCATATTCATGGGGGGGGGGGGGTACCACCATTTATTAGCATACCTGTGCACCGGTATGCAAATAAGATAATGTGAAAATATGAGAAGTGCCTAATTCAATATAGTGACAACTGCTCAAAATCTTTTTAATAATTATAAAAGGTTCAACACATCATTGCTGTGTAGAATTCTGATATGAATTAATGATGTGGGGTTTCCCCCTTTTCACACTTCTTTGACTTTTTTCGATTTCGCACGTCTCTGTGGTTGTGTGTGTGTGTGTGTGTGTGTGTGTGTGTGTGTGTGTCTATGTTTGTGTGTGTAGTGTTTGCACGCGCAAGTAACATGTGTGTGTGTGTGTGTATCTCCAGAAATATATGTATTATCCGTTTCTGTCGTCATGTGTTGAGTTACATGTATTGATCTGTTACTGGCAGTCATGAGAGACAAAACAGATACTGTTTTTATACAAGCCACGATTTACTATATTATCAAAAACATTGCACACAAAATTACACTCTGCATATAAACGGTCAGAATTACTCATGATACACAGAGTTGCAAGATTAACAAGTCACGTGAAGTATACTATGCGTAAAAACAGCCCGTATAACCATTGTCCCATGAATTTCTTAATTTCTATAGGTCAAAGATACTTTTTTTGTTTACAAGTGTCTCTAATCATACCAGAAAAGAAAGTGAACAAAACTCAATTTATTTTGCTTACCTGACGATCATGCATCGACATATTAATTCCTCAAATCCAACAACAGCTTGCATATACTGCCAATGTTGAATTGCAATTCGCTGTAGAAAATACGTTTGGTAATAGGCACCCGCGTCAGCCCTTTTCTCGTTTCATGAAAGCGTTATACTGGTATGGGTAATTCCCGGGCGGTTCAAAGTTCGCGGCGCCGTTTTAAAGGCATGCGTTGTTCCATAAATGCGTTAGGCCCTACAGAAAGCGAAATTAGATTGGTACACTGTAATACATCGACCGGAGTGTAGAGTTACCAAATAGAACGGGTGTTTTCAGGCATTGCTACTAGGGGGGGGGGGGCAAATTAGAGGGATTAGAAAATGGGGGGCCTCTAGTATACTGGGAAGTCTCCCTTTAAGATGTGACACTGCATATTATGAAATGAAAATTATGCCACTTTTACTCTGGAAGAGCGTCTGATGCTATCATTGACTGTAGATAAAGTGACACAATTGTGAGTTTTCCCTTTCATTGTTAACTGAACATAATCAGTGGCGTAGCCAGGATTTGATCTTAGGGGGGCAGAATATGCGAGGGAGCGAAGCGACCGAGCCCGAGCGAGCGGAGCTCGCGAGGGGGGGGTGTGGAGGGAGTGTCCCCTCCCACGGCGAGAGCTTTTTGCATTTTGATGACGTTAATCGTGCAATTTAGTGCATGCTTTTGGCATGTTTCCTCGACTTAAAACAGTTCCACTGATTAAGATTGGATAGTATATTGCTGTAGACATTTCATCAGGAAGAATAAACAACAAGGATATCATTCAGGTTAAATAGTATAGATTCTTAATCTTACTATATACATATATCATGTGCACCGTCTGCTAAGCAGTCAAATAGATATAGCATGAAAACCAGTGTTTGAACAAAAAGCATAGGGTTACACACTGCACTCTACCTTAAAACAAGGGCGCAGGCTGGTTTCGGCATGGGGAGGTGCACATCTTGGGGAGGTGGAACCATGGGCGTAAATCCGGTCTGACGAGTAGAGGGGATGATCGATGAAATTTCCAAATTTTGGGGACACCCCCAAATCAAGGACTATTTATTGAAAAGGGTACACTTACAACGTGCAAAATATACCACTATCTCTAAACATTGTCATATAGCTTTTATTTGGATTACATTTAAGACCTTTCACGTTATGTTTTTCTCGATCTTTTGCTGTAATATAGAAGCAGTAAATACTGTAGCATTACATTTTGCAGTTAAGTTTTCATCAATGTTCGAGCGAGCGAAGCGAGCGAGAACATTTTTAGGACCTGCTAGACTGCATGGTGTCCAATAACATTTTATACTGGGGGAAAACGTTTCTGAAATGTCTAAGATTCAGAGACTGAAATGATATTCAAACAGAATATACCATAATGCGAGCGAGCGTAGCGAGCGAGCCTTAGAAATTGAATTAAGTTGCTTTAAGTCGTTTCAAATTCGGGGTGGGGCATTTTAAGAACCAGTATCACTTAACAAAACGCAGTAGTGGCAGATAAATTAGAACAGGTGCCTCTAAAATATGAAAAAAAAAGCCATTGTCACCTGTGAGGCTTATCATAGGTGGACAAATTGACATTTTTTTTTATCTGAAAAGATTTCGATTATGGAAATAAAAAAGGGCACATTTTGATGCGAATCATTCAAAAGCGCAATTGTCAAAAAGGAAAAGATTGGAGAACGGAAATATTTTGGGGGGTTTTTATGAGAAGTAAAAAGGGTAGTGAATACGAAAACTCCTGGAATACTGTAAATACTATCCCCCTCCCCCCACACACACAGCACATGATTTTGAATAATCCTAAAAATTTCTTTAAAGAGTTTTTAAAATTAGGAGCAAAAAGTCATGACCACTTTTAAAAGACGTATCGGACTCAATCAATTGTGTGTTCCTGTTTCTAATATATATTTGTTGATGGCGGTTTTTTTTGTGGGTGAGACTAACAATTCTAACAACATGGCCAACAAGAAGAACAAAGAACAAGACATTGTGTCTAACGGATATGTTCAAATATATACTGCCTCCGGTGCGGTTCTAGAGCGGAAATTATAGGGGGGCTACTGGGGGCTTGACGGAAACATGCTAGGGAGCGAAGCGACTGAGCCGGGGAGGGTGTGGGAGGGGAATGTCCGATCCGATGGTAAGAATTTTTTGGAAATACGCATAGAAAAGACGTGATTCTGGGCATGGTAATTATTGTAAAGGTATATTCTAAGATTATTAGAGATGGTAGTCAGGTTGAAAAAAAAACTGTACCGGAAGTATAAGTGAAAAACTATGAGTGGGTAGTCATACTTGCGAGGGAGCAAAGCGACCAAGCGGGGAGGGTGTGGAAGGGCGGATACCCCCTCCCATGCTAGGAACTTTTTTTTTTGAAAATACGCAAAGAAAAGACAGTTTTCAAGGCATGGTAAATACATCAAGATTAGGGATTGGGTTGTCAAGCTTGCGTGGGAGTGAGGCAACCGAGCATGGGAGGGTGTGAAAGTGAATACCCCCTCCCACGGTAGGAAAATCTTTCAAAATACGCAAATGAAAGATGTGATTCTCGGCAGGGTAAATACATGTTTAAATGTATAATTTATGAAAATTATTATGGATTGTCAGGTTTTCAAACAGATGTAACAGAATCCGTGTAAAAATGCAAATTGGGTGAAGTTCATACGCGAGGGAGCGAAGCAACCGTAAGCGGGGAAGGGATAATTGTGGGAATGGGGATATCCTTCCCACCGGTAAGAAAACTTTTTGAAAATACACACAAAAAGCATGTGTGCAAATAAGATATTTTATTGGATTTTTATCAAGATTAGGAATTTGGGGTAGTCTACTCGTGAGGGACACGAAGCAGCCAAGCAGGGGCAGGTGTGGTGTTGGGTGGGGGAATACCAATACCCTCGCACGGCCAACCGGTATACGAACTTTATGAGAATACGACATAGAAAACAAAGTGTTACTTAGGCATGATAAATACATATTTTTAACGAGTAATTATTTAAAGAAATATTGCATGACGACTTGTCGGGATTTCAAACAAAGATGTTCAAGAAGCTCGGCTAAAAACTGTAATTGGGAAAGTCATACTTACGAGCGGGATGCGAAAAAGTGAGGGAAGAGATTATGATAGAGGGAGATCACTTACCCCTTCCCACCGTTCTGGAAAAATATTGTAAATACCACAAAGGAAAATACCGTGTTCTCAGGCAGCGAGTTAAATAATATTTTTTATAGGATATATTTTACAGAATAATTATATAGGTTGTCAAGTATTTCAAAATGAATGACAGGAAAGCCGTGAAAAAATTGCTAATTGGCGAAGCACATACTTGCAGACCGGACGAAGGCGAGCGACGAAGAAAGTTGGATGGGCGATACCCACCCTCCGCAATACGAATTTTCTAGGGGCATAGCATAAAATACATATTTATAAAGGTACATGTTTTATGAAAATTATTAGGAGATTTTGCAATAGAGCATTCTAAAATAATTTACAGGAAGTAGACCTATGTGAAAAAAAATGTATTTTTTTTTTTAGGAAAGGAGTGGGCGGGGTGATTCCGCGGTAGGAACTTGTTGAAAAGTGTTTGCTATAGATAACTTCAGTTGATCTATTAATATTTTCACTATAAAACATTTTTTTGTCCTTTGGGGGGGGGGGACACACCTAAGGATTTTGAACTTGAAATATATAACATATTTTCAGTGGAGGATCTAGCTTTTTGCTAAGAGAGGGGGTAGGGGTTACCCAAAAATGTGTGCCCGAAAATAGCATGTGTTTGCGCGAATTTGAAAATAGCAATTGTTGGCGCACGAAGCGCGCCGAAAATTTGAAAGTAGCATGTGCTTGCGTGCGAAGAAAAAAAGAGATAATTGCTAGAAGAAAAAAACCGGACTTGATTAGCGCGAATTTACATAATCCAATACAAGAAAATCAAGAAGAAAATCAAGAAATGAAGGCGGCGGCTACACATGACGTTTTTTTTTTTAAAACGTAGGGGGGCGACCGCCCCCATCGACCCCCCCCCTTGGCTACGCCACTGAACATAATCGAGATTAAAACAAGCAAACTGAACACAAACGGCATTTGAAAGCTAAGACTGTGCCCTTGACGTTGATGTATGAGCATTATGTCACAACGGTATTGTCTAATTGACAAAGAGGGCGCTTTTTACTTGCACAATTATTTTTGAACCGCCCTGTAGTAAGTACTGTTCACTGAATCCATCCAATATTCATATGAAGCGAGTTGAAGCTTTTAGAGATCCGTCAACTCTTTCATCATTATCGGGTTGGTTGTTGATTCGTGACAATCCTGTCGCTCAGTCATCGTTGTTTGCATTGTGTTGTGCACGAACGATATTATGGTAAGTATTCAGGCGCTTATTTATATAATTCTAGTTAATTAATTCGTGACTAGATAATTGACTTGTAGAAGTGTGAACCTCCAAATCTTGTTTTTTTTTTTGGGGGGGGGGGGGCTGACGCTATTCCCCATGTGAATATTTTAACATCTGTAGTGATATGACGATAATTGCCTGTGCAATCGAACATTCATCTTTGAACATTAATGATGTACGTCTCAAAGAACAGACTCTGTATTTATTTGCACACCATAGAGGCGCAGTTTTAATGCTCCTCCTGTCGATATGAAATCCTTCTTTCAAACCATTAAAACTTCACGGAAACAAAAATAATACAAACACAAATTCAATTTTATCCATTTCATAAAAGTAACAGGTAACAACTTCCATATTTGCAATATAATGTGACAGGAAAAACACAAAAATATAGTTGCTTGATTGCACGGTCATCTTCAAATTACAGAAGGTTACGGTATGATTATACACACAATTACAATGACAAAGGATAAACAGCACACACAAAAGAGCCCTGAAGCACAAACATACACAAATGTATAAACCCTAATATCAAATTTTTGTTTAAAAAGATTGGGAGGTAAGCAAAATGGTAGGAATTGAAAATGTTCAAATTTAGATTCGAAAGCACTTTTTGTATTTACATTTTTCCAAAAACGGTCTAAGATTATTCCATTGTTCAGACCTTTATGTAAAATAGAGTTCTGTTGTCTCAATGATAAGCCGCAATATGACAAGGTATCGTTTTATTTATTTCGTGTGTTGTTAAAGGTATATTGCTGCACAATTCAGCTGAAAATCACCATGAAATATGTCAGATTGGATAGCATGTACATGTTTGTACATAAACCATCGTGTGCCTGGCAGGAAGTCGTTAGTAAATGCTTTAAGCAAAGAACGTTACCAGTAACTTGTTTGTAACGTGAAAACCATTGGCTTATTTCACATGAAATCAAAAGTATTGTGATCTTTTAAGTCCTTCTATCAGTACCTTAGGCAGAAATGGAATAATTTTTTTTTTTCAAACTATACCAATTTTAAGCCAGACGCTATCAAAAATAGTTACGATAGTTCCAGTCTTTATATGTTAGAATAGTGGGGACAACACAGTTGGCGTTTGAACAAGTCTAATACTGTAACCTTTTTTGTAATACATGTACATCTTGTAAACTGCTTGAGCTTGTTTCTGACCACACGATACTACTATTGTTTATTATATCCCTCTATGAATACTCATGAGCATTTTCTAAAAAGCAATTGGTTGATTGATGCTCACACGATCAAAAATAATTTCACTAGAAATTAAAAATCCTCTCCAGAGCTCCGTGTATTTTTCACTATTTTTGTCTCGGCAGCATTGCGCATACTGCGCATGCTCATTCGGGAAACAAAATGGCGTCTCGAAATCCGCGAAACTCAAAAATGACAATTTTAGCGTGTAATTTCTATGTTATCAGGGGCGTCGATCCATGTTTCGGATTGGGGGGGGGGCAAAAGTGGAAACAAATGTCAAAAATTTTCGGCGCGCCAAATTGCAATACAAAATTTTGCGCGCGAAGCGCGCCGAAAATTTGACAATTTCGTATATTTGATGGTATTTTTATGCTAGTTGAATGGTTTTATAGTGCTTTCCATGTTTTTAAAAAAAACATATCCTTGATATTTCATATTAGTGAATTTTCAAGTTGTTCAAAAAATTATTGGGGGGGGCAATCGATATGTTTGCCCCAATATTTCATGGAGGGGGTGATCGCCCCCTGCCCCTCCCCCCCCCCCCACCAGGATCGACTCCTCTGTATGTTATCTTGTTATTTACAATGTTATTTTCACATTTAATTGGTGTTACAAATGAAGGTTTTCACATTATTCCTATCGAATTATTGCACCAATTTATGATTCATAATTCAAACGCGGAAAATACAAAAAAAAATTAGACTCGCATCGCGTTACGCTGCGGGCCTTTAGTTGCGCCAGCCCGCACGCAACGTGTTGCGGGCTGTGCATATATTGCCCACAACAAATTGTCAGTTGCTGTACAATGTCGTAAAACATCTCCGTTTTGGAAGCAGATGGCGTAATCTACGCTTACAATTTATTAGCACAACACCACTTTTGGACGTGTCGCGTCACATTATTGTTTAAATTTTATTTAAGTTAGAGGATTTAAAACAAATATACAAGGCGCATTAGTTCGAAAGTATATAGTGAAAATTATCTACTTCGGTGACTGGCAATAAAATTACTATGCAGTCCTCCTCAGATAGATAATTTCCACTTTCACATTTCTCACAGCTTGTATATTTGTATACTATTGTTTAGATACGCCAAGACGTACAGGACGCGAACTTAAGCAGTACACCAATAGCCGAGGACGTCGTTTCTTGCGGGGGCATGGCGTAGCCAATGGGGGGGTGGGCGATCGGGGGCGGGTCGCCCACCCCCCCTAAGATTTGGCCAAAAAAGAAAAACCCTGATATGAAGCTGCCACTTCATTTCCTTTTTTTATCTTACTGTGAAATATCTTACAGCATATACATCATGGCCCGAATTATATGTAATATATTTTCTAAGGCGTGTAAGAACATGTCAAAAATTTTCGGCGCGTTCGCGCGCAAATTGCCATCTATAGGTTAACAATTTTTCATGCAGATCGCGACGCAAAAATTGAATACTAATATAATAATAATAATTGATAATAATAATAATTAATAATAATAAAATTAATAATAATAACAATAATAATAATAATAAATAATAAAACATTAAGACAAAACTGCTATGTTTCTAAGCACTTTTTAGAACAGAGATAGGCCTACAAAAGGATTGTTGTGTAATTAAATGTTTTTGCAAGTGCCTTGTGCCAGACACTGTTTAAACAAGCCATTAATATATAAGAATTTTTGTTAAGTTGTTCATTTTGGGGGATGCACTGCTTTGCCTTCAATTGAATATCAGTATACAAAAGAGTGAAAATTTTCGGCCCGCGCTTGCGCTGGCCGCAAATTTCAATACAAATTTTCAAAAAAGAATATTGTGTGTGATGTGTTTTGTAGTATTCCGTTTCAAGAATTGTTCAGATTAATAATCAGATTATTATTCAGATCCAATTTGCACTAAAGAAGCAAAATATGGTAGATTTAGTAAAGACGTCGAAACTGCAATTTTCCCTTTCCTCGGAGCTGGGAAACAAACTGTGTTTTTTTCTGTGTTGCCATGGCGAATTGTTATGTACATGTACCGTATTTATGGTTTAGTTGTAAAAATGCGATTTTTTTTGGCTCGCTCGCTACGCTCGCTCGCCATATTAATTTATACTTTTTCCGTCACGGTGGCAATCAGCAGCCACAATCTACTTGGGGACTAACTTGCCACAAACATCATAGAGTGATGGTATTGTTCTTATTAAATAGACAAAAAAATATTGACTAAAAGAACGTGAATTTTGCCACTAAAGCTGAAAGGATTAGTATTTTAACCGTGGAGCTTCCAAGTAACAGTCAGGATCCGCCCGCAAGCGACCTTTGCGCAGTTGCGCCGTTATGTAGGCTAAATTGGCATAAATGTTTTGTGCCCCTCGTATTGAAAATCTTGAATCCGCCCTGGAATATACTGCCTTATCTTAATCGTATCTTTAGGACTAGTTTGTAAGTCTGATTAAAATGCAAAACGCGCACTTCAAATCGCCATCAAGATTAATTGCATCAAAAATTCCAAGCTTCTCACCGTGGGAGGGGCGACACCCCCTTCACGCCCCTCCCTCACTCGCCTCCGCTCCTCGATATTCCGCCCCCTAGTATCAAATCCTGCACGCCACTGTTGGGGAGGGGCGGCAGGCAGGAGGGAGTCTCCTCCATGATTGTGGTGTGTGTGTGTGTGTGTGTGTGTTGTGTGTGTGTGTGTGTGTGTGTGTGTGGACGGGGGGGAGGGGTCAAACATATCGTTTTGCCCACATAAATTTTGACAACTTGAACAATACGTGATGCATGATTATGTTTAAAAATCAACACAAGACACTACAAAACCATTAAATTTTACAAATTTTACATCTTGCAAAGCGCACAAAATTTATATTGCAATTTTAGTTTACTGCCCCCATCCTAAAAATGGACCAACACCGCTGACCAATAGGCCTATACATACTAATCTTCCCATGGATATTGTAATTTGAAATTTGAAATTTGAAATTGAAGTTTATTTCTGCATTTTCAACAAATTAACAATTCAAAGAAACAATAATTTTCGACAATTTAACGTAATATATCAGATAAAGCATATTTACAGAACAATGAATATAATACCAAATAAGCATAACAAAATTCATGAAGAAGAAAGAAAAAATATAACATTGGAAATAGTATTCATATGCATTTTCTTTTGATAAACATAAAGGTAATCGCTATTTTGCTTAATTTGATTCGATCAGACTGATTTGATTTATTTCTGCATTTTGCAGACATCAAAGAAGATGCAAATGAATGGTAATGAATACAATTAATCATCAAAACAATATGAAAATAAAATTATACAAAAACATGCTATCAAAGCAACTAACAATAAGACTGATATAATGATACAATTGAATGCATAACAGACAAAACTCTTGGAAAATGCAGAGGTTGCCGTTATAAGTTAAAACTAAAAAGCAACGGGCAACCCTAATAAATTGGTGTGAATAAGGAAATTTGACGGGATCAATGAATAGAAAAATGCAAATCATTGCATAAATAAAAGGTAATAATTGTTATAGGAATTTTGCGCAAATTTTGCGCAGAAACTGACGTGGACTGTGTTCAGTCCATGTCAGTTTGTTATCAATAGAAACTCCAAGAAAAGGTATATGATTAAGTTTGTCAATATCCTTATTAAAGAATTGCATGTTTTGTTTAAGCGAAATATACATTTTGTCTTATCAGTGCTCATTTGCAGTATATTTGCCTTGAACCAATCACATACACGCATTAATTCATTATTTACAATGTTATGTAAGTGTAGTTTCATTTCGATGTGGAAATTAAGATTTTAATATCGTTTGCATGAAGGACAAAACACATATATTTACAAGTATTTACAGTGGCGTACCGTGGGTCAGCTCATTGGGGGGGGGGGCACCCAGTCGCTCAGCCAAAATTGCATTTTCAGATGGTGGATTTTAAGCGCTGCGAACGCTACGCGTGCGATAGGGGTACCCCTGTCAAGGGTTTGTGTTTGCTATTTTGGTGTTAATATGTTCTCCAATTTAATAATTTTGGAATAAAATATCACCATTTTAATGTATCGCCCCCTAGTATCAAATCCTGCACGCCACTGTTGGGGAGGGGCGGCAGGCAGGAGGGAGTCTCCTCCATGATTGTGGTAAGAAACATGTCAAAATTTTCGGCGCGTTCCGCGCGCAAAATTGCATCCTATAGGTTAACAATTTTTCATGCAGATCGCGACGCAAAATTGAATACTAATATAATAATAATAATGATAATAATAATAATAATAATAATAATAATAATAATAATAACAATAATAATAATAATAATAATAAAACATTAAGACAAAACTGCATGTTTCTAAGCACTTTTTAGAACAGAGATAGGCCTACAAAAGGATTGTTGTGTAAGTTAAATGTTTTTGCAGTGCCTTGTGCAGACAGTGTTTAAACAAGCCATAATATATAAGAATTTTTGTTAAGTTGTTATTTTGGGGGATGCACTGTTTGCCTTCAAATGTTTGAAATAGCGTGGTACAAAAAGGTGAAAATTTTCGGCGCGCTGCGCGCGCAAAATTTCAATACAAAATTTTCAAAAAAGAATATTGTGTGTGATGTGTTTTGTAGTATTCCGTTTCAAGAATTGTTCAGATTAATTAATTCAGATTAATTATTCAGATCAATTTGCCACTAAAGAAGCAAAATATGTAGATTTGTAAAGGTGAAACTGCAATTTTTCCTTTCCTCGGAGGGGAAAACCAAATGTGTTTTTTTCTGTGTTTGCATGGCGAATTTTTATGTACAATTACCGTATATGGTTTAGTTGTAAAAATGCGATTTTTTTTTGGCTCGCTCGCTACGCTCGCTCGCATATTAGACTTTATATTTTTCCGTCACGGGGCAATCAGCAGCACAATCTACTTGGGGACTTAACTTGCCACAAACATCATAAGTGATGGTATTGTTTCTGTATTAAATAGACAAAAAAATATGTGACTAAAAAGAAGTGAATTTTGCACTAAAGCTGAAAGGATAGTATTTTACCGTGGAGCTTCCACAGTACAGTCAGGATCCCGCCCGCAAGGGACCTTTGCGCAGTTGCGCCCGTTATGTAGGCTAAATTGAGCATAAATGTTTGTGCCCCTCGTATTTGAAAATCTTGAATCCGCCCCTGAATATACTGCCTTATCTTAATCACTAGGACTGTTTTAAGTCGATAAAACATGCCAAAAACGCGCATCAAATCGCACGATTAATTGCATCAAAATTCCAAAAGCTCTCACCGTGGGACGGGGCACACCCCCCTCCCACGCCCCCCCCTCACTCGCTCCGCTCCCTCGCATATTC